>JAVJIF010026934.1:0-97650 GCA_038442645.1 Agave tequilana | reverse complement strand
AACTTTAAATCTGGAGATTTTTTTTTTTTTGTTTTTGCTCCAATTCAAATGCTAACGACATGCAAATCGCAATAGAACCATGAGTATTTTATCATTAATCCTAGAAATCCAATTATATATCTCAAGAAACTAATGATAACAATTAAGGATAAAATATAATTTAAAGATTGGGCAATAAGAATGGCTGAGAATTGGTGATCAGAGCTCGTTGGTACGAGCTCATTAGTGTTTCGTATAGGCTTGTCTTGCCTCAAATTTGAGATCACCTCATAAAAGGCCCAATAAATTGATATGAGCGTGGCTTTTTTTTTTTCAATTTTGAATTTCTTTTTTATTTATAGTCTAATATTTCTATCTGATTACAACTCTAATACAATATATTTCTTCTTTTAAAAAAGAAAAGAAAATTACCTTGTTTAATTCCTAGATAGAAAATTCTTGTTGCTCATGTTTATATGGAAATTTCTTATAGCTTAGAACATAGTTTATTGTACCTTTGAGATATTTTAACTAGCATACCGTTGTTGGATGGAAAACCGAGCGGCGGCGATGAGAGAGGCGACGATTGTGACGAGAGAGAGGAGGAGGGCAACTGAGAGAGAGGAGTGGTTGGAAGGAGAGAGGAGGAGGGGAAGAAGAAGAAAGGATACTCCCTCTCTCTATCTCTCTTGCGTGGATGAAGACAGATAGAGAGGTGATGTACGGACAGGCAACTTTTGTGAAGGAGTCACGAGAAAACCTTACACACCATTTTTATATCATTCGCGAAAAATTTGAGGCTGAATCCTTCCCACACAAATACAACCACTTCGTTGAAGTTGATCTATATTATTTCAAGTGGGTATAAACTAAAAATAAAGTGTTTTGAATACTTTTTACCCATGCATCAAGTAGGGGCAAAACGGACAGCCGAAATTGTAATTGGTTAGTTTAACGTGTAGAATATTTGAAATTTAACAAAAATTGGTATGTGAGGGGTTTTAAGTATTTAGATCATGATGAAATGGTCGGATCAAGAATTTATATGTCTAAAGACGTGATCTAAGCAATATACTTTTTCGGCCGTCCATTTCGCC
Source organism: Agave tequilana (assembly GCA_038442645.1). Lineage (NCBI taxonomy): Eukaryota > Viridiplantae > Streptophyta > Magnoliopsida > Asparagales > Asparagaceae > Agave > Agave tequilana. Next base: position 96,574 of record JAVJIF010026934.1, on the reverse strand, counting down.
TACTTGATGGATGGACAAAAAGCATTCAAAATACATAATTTTTTTATTTTTAATTACTTAAAATAATATAGATCAACATCAACAAAATGGATCTCACATTCGGATGTCATAGGGTTGTATTTGAGAGGGAAAGATTCAGCCTCGAATCCTTTAGGAATGACACAAGTCTGTATATCTCTCCATATATATGAGAAAAGTGTTCATAGTAGGTCTTCTCAAATTACAATATAAGAAGGCGGCTTAAAACTCCAACATGCTGATTTTTTTCAATCTGACTAAACATTATCATCTTCATGTTTTAAGATGTACACATTAAAAAAAAACGTGATTTAAAGTTTATTTACTCTATTTTCTTTGGGGTCAAACATTAACGGCTTTTTACAGTAAAACAAAATAGAACGATTAGGTCAATGAGTAAACGAACTCTAAATCACTTGATTTTTTTATATGTGTACATCGTAGAACATGAAGATGATAATGTGCAGTCGGATCGTGAAAAAAAATCAAGATTTTGGAGTTCTAAGTCGCCTCCTTGGATAACAATTTAAGGAGACCTACTAGGAACACTTAATCATATATAGGCACACATATATAATATTCTGGAAGGATTGGAGGCTGAATTATTCCTAATCAAATACAACCGTACGACATCCGAATGCAAGATCTACTCTGTTGAAGTTGATCTACATTATTTCAAGTAACTAAAAATAAAAAATCATATATTTTGAATACTTTTTGCCCATCAATCAAGTAGGCACAAAATAGACAGTTGAAATATGAATTGATTAGTGTAACAGTGTAGAATATTTGAAATCTAACAAAAAATTGATATGTGAGGGTTTTTAAGTGTTTAGATCATGATGAGATGGAGGGATCAAAAATTTGTATGTCTAGAGATGTAGGTCTAAGAAATATGTTATTTTCGGACGTCTATTTGCACATACTTGGTGGATGGACAAAAAGTATTCAAAATACGTGATTTTTGATTTTTAGTTACTTGAAATAATGTAGATCAATTTCAACAAAGTAGATCTTGCATTTGGATGTCGTAGGGTAGTATTTGAATGGGAAGAATTCGACCTCGAATCCTTCCGAAATAACACAAGTGTGTGTATATATACATCCCATTCAAATTCAACCCTCCGACATTAGAATACAAGATCCACTCCATTGAAGTTGATCTATATTATTTCAAGTATCTATAAACAAAATTCAAGTGTTTTGAATACTTTTTATCCATCCATCAAGCGGCGCAAAATGGACGGCTGAAAGTACTGAGTTAGTTAGATCTTTGTCTTTAGACATACAAATTCTCGATCCGGCCATTCATTATGATCTAAACATTTAAAAACCCCTACAAACTAATTTTTATTAGGTTTCAATATTCTACATTGTTAAACTAACCAACTCACTATTTAGGCTGTCTGTTTTTTCCTATTTGATTTATGGACAAAAAGTATTCATGACACTTGATTTTGGTTTATAAATACTTTAAATAATATAAATCAACTTCAACAGAATGGATCTTGTATTCAAATATCGTAGGATTATATTTGAGTGGGAAGGATTCGGGCTCGAATCCTTCCGGAATGACGCAAGTCTATTTCTCGAGAGAGATAAACTTGTGTCCTTCCAAAAGGATTCAAGCCCGAATCCTTCTCACTCAAATACCAACATACGATATTAGAATACAAGATCCACTCCGTTGAAGTTGATTTATATTATTTCAAGTATGTATAAACCAAAATTAAGTATTTTAAATACTTCTTGTTCATGCATCAAGTGGCGCAAAATGGACAGCCTAAAGCAGTGAGTTGGTTAGATTTGTCTTTAACATACAAATTCTCGATACGGCCATTTGATCCTGATCTAATCATTTAAAATTATTACAAACCAATTTTTATTAGGTTTTAAATGTTCTATACCGTTAAACTAACCAACTCACTATTTAGGCCGTTCGTTTCTTCACTTGATGAATGGCAAAAAGTATTTAAAATACTTGATTTTTTCTTTATAGATACTTGAAATAATATAGATCAACTTCAACGGAATGAATTTTGTATTCAAATGTCGTGAGGTTGTATTTGAGTGGAAGGATTCGGGCTCGAATCCTTCCGGAATGACATAAGTCTCTCTCTCTGTCTCTGTCTCTCTCTCTCTCTCTCACACACCGTGTATACACATATACATATATGTATATGTGTATATACACATGCACATACAGTATATGTGTATATACACATGAACATATAGGTATGTGTATGTGTATATACATATACATGTGTGTGTACACATATGTGTACACACACATGTATATGTGTGTATATATATATATATATATATATATATATATCTATATATATATATATATATATATTATATATATATATATTTATATATATGTATATATATATATATACGTATATGTATGTGTTGTGTATGTATGTATGTTTGTATGCATGTATGTACACTTGTATCATTCCAGAAGGATACGATGCCTAATTCTTTCTACTAAAAAACAGCCTTATGGCATCCAAATGCAAGACCCATTCTATTACGGGGGTGCTAGATTGCAAACACGTGTTTGACTGGTGGTTTAATTACAAAATACAAAAGACTAAAATACCCCATTTTAACTTTTAGTCGTGACCACGACAGGAACTGAAAATGCTCCGCAACTGTGCCTGTCAATTTGTGAGAACTGCGACTGCAACTGTGACTTTATAAAAATTTTGTGAGAATGACAACATAAACTTTATGAGAACCGCAACTTTGTGAAAACTTCGACTGCAATTTCAAAACCGAGTCGCAACCCTCATATAAATGACTGCGATCATGAGTGACAATCCTCACATAAAAGACCTCATTTTCATATTCACTTTTTTTAGAGTATTTACGAGGATTGCGACATGGTCACAGTCTTTATGACCATGATTGCAATTCTCATCATCGCAGTCCTTATATGAGGAGTGGTCATCTCTTCTTTCATTGTGTAGCTCTCTTCAAAAAATCTGGCTCCCCCAAAATCGAAATCAGTCAGAGCACAGTCATTGAGTCACATTCCTCACATAAAAGGATTGCGATCATTTTAGCATCATCATCATCTAGAAGAAACCAAATTAAAAACTCAAATCTTAGATCTCAAAATTATCACAAAAACGAACATGAAAATGATCAAATCTATTACGTGATGATTGATGAAGAAAATCGGTGAGATCCGTGGAGATGACGAAGAGAATGGATGAAAAAAAAGTCAAAAAGAGAATTTAATCATTCAGATCTTAAAAAATGGTAAAATTGAAAAAAGAAAAATATGAATTAGTTATACGGTAATGTACAATTTGAAATGGACCAAGTGACTGTAGTGGATTAAGGCTGAGGCGAAAATAAAGTTGCAATTGAGATTTTCTCTAAATTAATTGAAAACAGATATTTTTTTATTATATATTCACAGAGAAGTATAGAATTTGAATAATTCAACCAGAATCTTAATCCGATAAATTATTGAGTTTTAAATTTAAATTTAAATTTAAATCCTAAATTCTAAAGTTCAAAAGGATCCTGTCTTTCCGTATTTTGTTAATGAGTTTGGATCTGGGTTGTACAAATTTTAAAGGATCCACAAGTGGAGTTTGTAAGATCCGACCCGAATGCGGCTTTCCCTAAAACCCCAACCCCCTTCGCTTCTCACTTCCAAGTTCCGACCTCTCTCTCTCGCTCGCGTCGTCGCCATGGCCTCTCGTTTCAGTTCAATCTCAAGACCCGCTGCCTCCTTTATTAAGCACACAGCCAAGAAACCAACAGACCCGTTTCCTCAATTCCTCTCTCTTCCTTCCCCAGGCAAGCAAAAATCTCACCATTTTCATTTTATCTCCTTCCCCCCCTTTATTTGCAACTGCCCCTTTTCCTCCCTTAAAAAAAAAAAAAGTCACTTTTTTGCAATTTTCAGGGTCCCCCGCGAACTGGGTTCTCTTCAATCCCTTCTCCCGTTCCACAGCGCGTTGTCTTCTGCTCGCCTGACCTCGAGACTTGGGATCAATTCGGCGGGGAGCTTGAGTTCGCTGTATCTGGGTACGATCTGCAATTCAAACCCTGGAGTCTGATACTGATCTCACTTTTATTTTGGTTGAGTAAGACCCACTGGCTCTTTGCTTCCCAATTTATGTGCTCTCTCTTGTTTTATTCCTGTTTCTTGAATTAGTGGATTGTGAACTTGATGTTGAATACTTTGCATGTTGAATGGTTACTTGAACTAGAATAAGGCTATATCCAATTTTTTATTTTTGATATACGAATGGGGGCGGAGCCCGGATCTTTTATGCAGGGGGGCACAAGCCAAAAATAGTATTCTACTTTTTTTATTTTTTTTTAAAGTAACAACTTAAACTGCAATTTGAACAATAAAAATGACTTAAGAGTGGTCACATCTCACAGAGTTATAGCAAATTACTTGGAGAAATTATTGATTGTCCTATGGTAATTATGAGAAACCAAAATCTGATACCATAGCTTCTATTAAACTTGATTGTTGCAATATTTCCTATAAAATTGTACACCGAAAACATATTAATAAATCTAAACTCAAAGATGACTCATTCCGGATTGGAGGAAGAAGCTGAGGACGATGAGATGGATAATGAGATGGAGGGTAATCTGAACATTGAGCCTTTTGATAAAGTGGTAGGAGGGAAAGCTGGCATTTGCGGTCTCACTTTGGTCAGGAGAAGTGGTCGGTTCATAGGGCAAGAATCAATCTCTGTAGTGGACAAAGCTTCTCGAAGATTGGCCTCCAAGGATCAATTAGAGGAGAGCTCTTCTCCTGCTACCGCACAAGGAGGTTGGCATTCTGTTCTTGACACTACATTTGTGCCTTTTGTTTGACTCTTATAGTTATACCTATTTGAAGAATATATCTTCTGAATGTGGCATACTGTTTAACAAAAGCTATAATTCTTTTAATCCTATTGAGCAAATCAGACAGATGGAAAGGGACAAAGCTCTAGGTTAATCAGAGTTTCCTTGAGTGTGCAGTGTACATTAGTTTCCGATGTCAATCCTAACTTGGAATGTACGAGGTTTGTGTGCTGGGAAAAATGATCTGGAGTCAGGACTTTTGCCTATTGAACAAGTTTGATATAGTTTGTTTCCAAGAAACCAGATTAGATAGTGTTACCCCTAGCATTTTGCGGACTTGTTGGGCTTCTTATCTGAAAAGTTGGAGTATACTACCTGCAATAGGCGCAACTCAGGAATGTTAATAGGGTGGCCATGACATAAGTGGAAGAAGTTGAGATTTGGGTTGCATGTGCTCACAGTTTCTTATAGAATGTTGTTGATAAAAATATTCTAGTGATATCCTCAGTTTATAGACCTCTATCTCAGGTGGATAGAAAGTTTTTTTTTTTTTTTTTTTTGGAATTGAGGCAGATTAGCCATGAATATAGAGGTTTGGGTGGTAACATGGGATTTGAATGTCACAAAATCTATTGTAGAAAGAAAAGGGAAGACATGTCATCGGAAAAATTTGGAGGAATGTGCCTAATATCATATCAGAATTAGAGTTAGTTGATAGTCCATTGTTGGGCAAAAAGTTCACTTGGTCAAAAAAAAGGGATTCTCCATCCATGAAAAAGTTGGATATATTTATTTTCTACAGGATGGAAAAATCAATTTCCATTATCTTTGCAGAAAGGCCTTTCTAGCCAATTGTCTGATCATTGTTCAATCTGTTTGGACTCTGATGGTGATAGTCAGATACATAAGTTGTTTCACTTGGAGAAAGTATGGTTGTAGGCAAAAGGATTTTCAGAATATGTTGCTATGTGGTGGCATGAGGCCCTTGGACCCATAATGGGTGTTGAGGCACTATTTATGCATATTAACCCTTTTACATTAGGATTTCTTGTTAATGGTTGATCAAGCTTGATTGATTCACTCTCTAAAACAAGGAGTTCTGGTCCTAGAGGTATAATATCAACCACTTGGTGCCGATCTGATGCGTCAACTTTGGTTATTCATATTCTTCTGTTTCTTTACGTACTATATTACTTGCTAGACTTCTGATGCTGCTAACTTTGTGTCTAAGCTAAGATTTTGTGGAAAACATATTAAAATATGGTGTACAGAGCACTATTATAGTGTCAGGTGTGCTAAGAAGAGCTCTTTGACAAGTTGATACAACTAGAATTGTTAGAGGAGAGAGACTGTGTGACTGAAAAGAGCAAAAACAAGAAGTTGCATGAATTAAATGAGATACTGCATTAAGAATAATTACTATGGAAACAAAGAACCAAAGCCCATTGACATAAAAGGTGGAACTTAATACTTCCTACTTTTACAAAGCACCAAACAGAAGGAAAATGAATAACACTATTGCTTTGTTACAAGTGTATGATACTGAAGTTTTTAGTTCGAGAGGGATTGTACACATCTTCCATCACTTTTACAGTGAGATTTTGGTTAGAAAGTGGAGAGGATAATTGACTTTGATTTTAAGCAATTATTTCCTTGTGAAGAATGGGGAGCTAAGGAGTTTGAGACTCCTTTTACTATGGATAAAGTTAAACAAGATATTGTCAGAATGAGTGGTGATAAATCGCATGGGTCAGATGGATTTTCAATGTTGTTTTTCCAGCACTATTCGGATGTCATTAACGAAGACTTATTTAAGATATTTAAGAGATTATGGGAAGGAGATTGGCATGGTTTGAAATATCGGCCGATTTCTATATGTATCGACAATATCGTATCAGGATTTGAGGTATATTAATTATATAATATTGGGCCCGATATTGCTGTTATGTACGATATTGTCGACATTAATGCCTGATATTACCGATATTTATACTAAAACCCATTGGCCGATACCGATGCCGATAACGAGATTTTAAACCATGGAGATTAGATATTCAAGATATTCGAGGAATTCTAAGATACATTTGCTGTTGGCTAAAGTAGTTGATGCTAGTAGAGCTGCTGAATTTAGGCCAATAGCCTATTGAACGTGGTTTACAAAATTATTACCAAGGTGTTAATCACAAGACTAAATGCTAAGCTAGAAAAATTGGAAGAGTAAGTGCAAACTTGGTTTGTTAAAGGAACATATATATTTTAGATGGAGCGACTTCTGCGCAAGAAACCATTGCTAACTCATATATGAGGAAAGAATCTGGGTTAGTTTTGTTAAAACTGGATTTTGCTAAAGCTTATGACATGTTAGACTAGAAGTTTATTTAGGAAGTTCTGAAGGTGAAAGGCTTTGATGATAACTGGATCTTATGGATGTTTAAGTGTTTTCATGGGGGAAAGTTAGCTATCTTAGTGAATGGCCACCAGGGAGGTGGATATTACCCAAGAGAGGAGTTAGGCATGTCCCCTTTGTTGTTTGTATTTAGTTGCTGGCACTTTCACTGAGATGCTCAATTGGGCAACTAGAGCGGGGTTAGATTCAAGGATTGGGTCCTACGGGTTTTGGCCAAAAAGTGTTTGTGCAATATGCAAATGACTATTTTTCGTAGAGGAAATAAAAAACCAGTTGACAATTATAACATTTCTATGGATTTGAATTAGCCTAACGTCTTAAGATTAATTCTAACAAAAACTTTGTTATTGTCTTAGAACAAAACAAAATGCTAAGGATCAAGAGGCTGGTATGTTGAATTTCCTATTAAATACTTGGGACGGTCTTGAGACTAAGGGAACTCCACAGGGAGGATTGACAACCTTTGATTGAGAAGTTTGAGATCAGGCTAAGGATGGAAGAATAAAACCCTCTTTAGAGGAGGTAGACCAACATTGATATATTCAGTTTTCTCTTCCATGCCTCTATATTGGATCTCATGTTACTTGTTGCCAAACCAGTATGTGATAGATTGGATAAAATTAAAAGAAACTTCTTATGGTTAGGAGATAAAGAAAGTAGGAGAGGTTGCTCTAATCTAGTTGCTTGAGTAGTGTGTAAACCAAAAAATATGAGGGACTTTGAGCTTTGGATTTGCCAAATATGAATAGAGCTCCACTTGGCAAGTGGCTATGGAGATGGTTCCAACAAGTTGATGTTTTATGGAATCAGTTTTGCAACATGAATACTATGTAGGCAAAAGCTTACATTCAGAGTAATGGAATATCTTGCTAGTGGAAGAATGTAGTATGCAACATTGATAGCTTCGTGGCAGCACACTTTGGGTTATGGGAGAAAAACTCTCTTTTGGTCAGACATTTGCATAAAAGAAGTGCCACTTGCTTGTTTATTCTCTGACCTATGGCTATACAAATTGGATGTTAATCAGAAGGCATTAGTTATATCCATGGAGTTGTTGTCGAAGACTCTGGACATGGAAATTTCTTCCTTAAACAATTGGTGTCCCCCTAGTGCTGCAATACTGGGATTTGATGTACTTGTTAAAAGACGCCCCTCCTAATAGTTTGCATGCTAGAAGATGGAGATGTGATACTGGAGTTGCGTTTTTAGTTAAATCCTACTGCAATTTCTTATCCTTTGGTGGTATTCAAGTTTTTATGGCTACATCTGGGAACACCCCATTCCTCTAAAAGTTAAAGTTCTTTTATGGTAAAGCATTAGAGGGACATTTAATACTGAAGACCTATTATCCAAGAAGAGGATTTAACTGACCCTACTTGTCGGGGAAGAATGCAAGACTCAAACTCATCTAATCTTGGAGTTCAAGTGGTTGTATTGTTTGTGGCAATTTATCAAGCATAGATTGGAGGTGTCTGCTATGCCAAGCAATGTACATGAATTATGGAACTCTTGGAGATAAGAAAATGTGTCCATTCGTAAGAGAATGGAATGGGATACCTGTGGGGCTTCTCTGATTTGGAGCGCGTGGGCTGAAAGGAATGCATGAATTTTTTAGAATTAAAATTTCAAGCCTTGCAAGTTTTAGCCAAGATTGACCATTTTTTCTTATTTTTGGTTAGGAACTTTGGCTAAAAACTCCATAATCAAGATGCTATAGAGGATAAGGCTGCAAGGGGAGACTGGGAGAGCTTCAACACACAGTGCTGCCATGGACAAAAATGCTTACAATGCTAGTGATGGAGCTGAGCCCTCAATACCATCGAGTGCAACTCGTGTTGGATGGCAAGCTATACGGGGTGTTGAAGACCCGGTCCACATTGATTAACTTGATTGTTTGTTTTGTTTCAGGCCTCATATCCAAGAGAATCACTATCCCACTTGATCCATCATGCACAAAGATTTCAATAGAACCACAATTAGGGTTTCAAAAGTTTGCAATATCTCAATCATAGATTTCAAATACAATTATACAAGAATATTTATAGGTAAAGGTCACATGTACTACTCATGTCTTCCTAATCATAAAAGAACTCATAGAAGAAATAATAATAAAAAAGGGACTCATAATAGACTATTCCTGCTCCTAATCCTAATAAAAGATTACTACTCATCAACTCTAACTCAGGCTTACCGTCACCTACGCAAATATGACTTTCAATCGTTTGCTGGATCGTCGATGTACCCGTCAGTAAGTAGCATTCAGAAGGGAAAGTAAGCTTGGTAAGAAAGTTAATACCAAGAATGAGAAATGGACCTCCTCTTGCATGGAGAGACAAGTGATAGTTACATGGTAGTGTTGGGTGTTTCAACTCTTGCCATGTAAAAAGGTTATTCTCGAGGAAACTAACTTGCAATAGGCTTGAGTCTTTGGGGCGTTTGTTTCGCGTAAAACTCCGTAATTCGTAAATGACTTACTACCCAGTTACAACTACGGCGTTTGTTTGGACCGTAATTCGTAAAAGACTTACGTAACTCAACTAACACTCACTTGCAATCCAGTTAACTCACTTACAGCCAGTTACAGTTAATTTTGTGGTCATACAAATTTGTAATATGAAAAAATTTAATATTTAACTTAATATTTATTTGCAGTATTAAAACTTTAAAATCACCAAATAGTTAATTTTGTGGTCAACTTTTTCACTTACGACTTATACATTATGACAACCAAACACCGTAAAGTACAATACACTTTCCCACTTTACAATTTTATATTACCAACCAAACACCGTAAAATTTACATACATGTAACTCATTTACAATTGTAAAAGACTTTACCAATTACAACTACGAATTACGGCCAGTTACGACAACCAGACCCTTTGCGTCTCCCACCAAATTGTTCTGCAGCTCTTCTTGCACTAGAAATACAAATCACAGTCCTTAGATTTGTTTGCTTCCTTATAAACGTAAGAGCAGGAAAGTGTTCCTTCCACCTTAAAAAAAATCTTTTAAAAATTTGAATTCTTCGACCTAAATCAACCACTTTTTTGTCATTTTCTGCATGATTGACATGATATGAAATCACTTAAAACTGGGCATTGCAAGAGCCATTCATAGAATCAATGCATGCAGGTTGATATTGCGAGCAGGCCATCTCCACTCGCTGTTGAAATAAAACGACAACTGTAAAATGCCTAGATGCAGGAATCACAGTTGTAACGACTCTAGTTGTAGTGAAACAAACACCAGTCAGCTGTTCTTGAATGCCTTGTGACATGCAGATGCAAGTAGTGTCTTTCTGTAGACGAGTCATTATGTAAGTTCAAATTTTGCAGAAAGTAACACAATGCATCCACTTTATGGTTCACTTAGCTTACACACATCTTGGTCCTTCACTGTCAAAGTTAGAATTTCATATCTAATGAGATGCACGAGCAAAGTGCCAGATAATTCTTAGTTCTTAAGAAAACTGAACAGAGTTGACATTGGTTTTAGATTTTTATGGCAATTAAATTTGGAAACTTGTTAATTTGTCTTCTTCATGATTTTATGATATATACTATTAAGGATTATTAAAATGCATATAATATATACACATGAGACAAAGCATCAGTAAATTTAATAACCTTTGTACTATAGAATAAGGCTGAACCTCTTTAGTGACGTGTATGAATCATGAAGCATGATAATTATACATTGGTATGCATCGAAATTTGACAAGTTATGGCGTACTTGCTGATTTGTGATCATGATCAACATGGAAATTATATTTTGATATGCATCAGCATTGGACAAGTTATGGTATACTTGCTGATTGTTTTCCTTCAAAAGATGAGAGCCATCATAGAACCAAACTCCAATGATTTTATAGAAAGAACCCGTGTAATTCTATGCGGGGGGGCAGCACGGCGCCTCATCTTGGTTGCGTCAACCTGCTGCACACATGGTGATGACTTCGCTGTGCCCTGTGCAGGATGCTAGGCAATTAGTGTGTTGCCTCATGTTATGGAGCAAGTTATAGGTCTGGATTCAGGTAAAAGTAAAAGAGGGGCAAAAAAAAAAAAAAAAAGAATTATTAACTCATTGCCTCTGTTACCATGGAGCCTTCTTCACCACACGCTTCCGGTGAGCTGGCACACATGCGTCAATCACCACAGAACCTTGCCAATCAGCCACTGTTTGTTGCTAATAGTTTTTTCCCCTTTTCTTTTTATCTTTCAGTTGTCGTTGGTAAAATTTTCCACTCTTTGTTTCCTATCTCTCTTCTTTTAGTTCTTCAGTCAGCCTCGGCTTTAGTTTTTTTTCCCCTTCTTCAATTCTCTTCTTTTTTTTTTTTTTGGTCTCTAGCCGCCAGGGTAGGCAGATATAGCAGTACTGCTGTCTGTCCAGTCTGACTGGACAGATACTGCAACACGCAGTAGCCAATGAATTCCTTTATGTTATGATAATGGGCCCATTGAAGTTCATAGACTGGTTTTAAGGCTTAGAACCCATATAAGTCAAAATGGAAAACCATTGGTGGAGTCTTGCTGCTTGCTTACAAAGATTCTTAACCACCTTATCCATCGTTTTATCTATCTGATGCAGGTCATTGTGTAGTATCCGCTTGATTGGATGTGAGACACTTAACGAGTCCCCACTTTGACTTGGTTGGACCCTATTTGAGTTGCACACAATCTTAACTAAGTCTGAAATTTTAACACTAGCTACTTGCTCTGAAATTTTCAGTATCTTACCATCCGGAGGTTTCACGCACGCTAAACTTTTGTTCCAAATTTAATCAAATCTTCACTGCACACAACACTTTGGTTCTGAACTTGATCAAATCATCACTGCACACAACACTTTGGTTCCAAACTTGATCAAATCTTTACCACATACACACACAAGGAAACAAACCACCAACATTCGTTTTTTCCTTCACAAATATCTTGTATTATGCATCACCAATAAGGTCCTATTGACCTTTTGTTGTGATACTAGTTTGTTACAGGCCCATTAAAGTTGATGGACTTGTTATTAGGCTTAGATTCCAAAACATTTAACCATATATCCATCTTTCTTTCTATTTGCTATGGGACTAAACCAGTGAATTGGTTGCGGTAAACATTTCAACACCTTTCTCTTTATTCAGTTAACCTGCAAATATAAGAGAATAAGACCATCCAAATCAGTTGAATTAGAGTGAGAATCTTAGAATGATTTATATGAAGAGAATATAACTAAATATTTAGGGCTTTTTTTATATTAGTCACTGACAAATTCAGTTTTGATACAAGTCCCTTGCAAAGTGAGCCACACTCATTGTAGGCCGCTCTGGTTATAATTCTGGAATATTTTGTTAAAGGTCTTTCACCTTGCTATCCCCATCTTCTTCTACTTCACCTAAGAGCCCTTCTCTTTCCAGTCGTTCTCTCTGCCTCTCCCTATCAAACTGAGCCCATGATCCTCCTTCCTCAATCTCCTATGTGTTTCTTCTTCAGATAGGAGAAAGCATAAATGCCTACAGGAAGAACAAAAACAATGTGAATAAACCCTCACCATCATCTGCGTTCCAACTTTCCTCCTCCTGGATATCTAAACTAAAATCATCCATAACCCAACAAATCCTACAATCTGACTCCCAACCTGCTGCTATCCATTCCATATTTCACCCAAAGTATTTTAATCTATAGCTAACTTTGCAAATACGAGCAACAAAAATAAGATGGGTCCTGCCTTACATACTGCAAGTGGATCGAATAAGAGAGAGGCATCAGACGCAATTCCTTAACTTCATTTGGCTGCCGATAACAATTTGTAACAATGTATCAGTCAATTCATGAGCCAGTAAATAAACCCCAGCAAGTCCAATTCACAAGTTGCCTTCTCTCACACACTCTAGTTGAATCCCTCCTCTTTTGCCTACAGGAGCCCCACCGAATTCAAACTAAAAATTTTGAATAAGAAGTCCATCTGCTCCACCTGATCCCTGCCGCTAATGGCACCTGCTGTTCCCATAGCGAGCGGAGAACTGATCATCATAACTAGAAGTTCAAACCTCGAGTGAAATGAAATGAAAATAAAGGAGACATATCTAGAATGAAATGGAAGGACGTTGGAGGAGAAAGGATTATGAAATTTAGGATTTAGACTATGGACTGAAAAGTAATTCTGTTTCATAGTTAGCTCCTAACTATGGTTAGGCCAGTATTGTGAACAACAACTGTGACATGGGGACTCATGATGATGGGTGATTTTGACATTGTCAAAGGACTTGCATCGAAATATGAATTTGTGAGGGACTAATATTTAAATATTTGCTATGGACTAATATTAGAAAAACCCTTCAATAGAGTTGCTCCTCACTTCATTGCCCTCGCCTCAAGCCTCGTACCTCAGCTGCCTGGCTGCTTGTACCCCATCTTAATTACATTGGAAAAAGAAAATGATCAATAATATGTTCGATAGTTCCAACAACATACAAAGTTGAAGTTGTGTCTAATGAGCTTGAAAAGCAAGGCGCCGATGTGTTCTAATCTCATAACGAAAACAAAACAAGTCAAGTCTCACTTTTATTAGATCCCATCTATAGGTTTTGAGTATATAATTTATCACTCAGAAATTATAGATTATGCAATTCAATAGATCTAACTAGTTGCGCATGGTCTAAATCATTTAAAATGCCGGAAATAAAAAGAATGTTTTTCTGATTTCTTATATGTGCATCAAGTGGCCTAAAAATAGATCACCGAAAACAGAGAGTAAACTTTACTTGTGATTTGGAAAATTTAAATTTAAAATCGAATCTTTTGATAATGATCTAAACACTATAAAACTTTTAGTCACAAAAATTGTTGGGTTTGAAACATTTTAGACTATAAAACTAAATAAGTTACCACTTTTGACCCTGTTTTGCGGCTACTTGATGGAAAATTTAATATAATCCAAAATTTTATTTTTAGACACTCCAAATGATGGAGTCAACTTCAACGGAGTTGATTATCAAATTGGATGCCCTATTATCTAATTCTAAAAGGTAGGATTTGGTTCCTCTGAGAGGAGCATAGTCTAACTCCAGTTTTTTTTTTTTTTTTTTTGCTTCTTTTCAGTAACTTTGAAAGAGAGGTACTATGTTTTTTAGCATGCCTTTTCTTGGGTATTAGTGAAATGAAATGGTTCCGAACAGGGTAAATGAAGCATCACAAAGATTAGGTACTTACGGATGAGTTAAAATTGAGGCAAACCTCTACCGTACTGTGAATTAATTGGGGGGGGGGGAACGTTACATGAGTTTGAAGCCTCCATTAACTTCATTGGGTTAGACAAGCCCTGATGTAGTGTAACATTGCATGAAGATTAGACACAACATTTAGAATTGTCTAGGCAAAACTCAAAAGTACATGTCATATAGTTTTGATATGTTGGAAAATTTCTGGTTCATATTTAATTGTTCAACAGTAACAAATGACAAAGCTGAATTAATAAGAACCATTGCCCTTCTAAACCAATCTAGGATTTTCGCTCTGCACTCATATTAAATATGCAATGCAACTGGAATCTACTCTTTAGTTTAAATAATAAAAAAAAACCTAAAGAAACACAACAAGTAGTGTATTGCATTACGAGCGAAACCAGACATGAATTAAAGTATACCAAAGAGATTGATGGCCATCGAGAACATAAGAGAATGATTTGCTGCTAGTGATGGGTTGATAGTGGACCTTCTGCTTCTTTGGGAGTATAGGCAGTGTTTTAAATATCAGACATCTTTGATATATCGGTCAGTAAAATTATATACCAGATACCGAGTGATATATCGTGATATGGTACTAAATATCTAATATCAAATCAGACGTCATATCGGATGAAGAATATATCTGTGATTGTCTACATAAATCATATGAAACTATTTAAAGCAAATTTAGGGTCATAAACTCATAGGAGATACTTATTTTTTATAGAAGCTCATCAAATGCGTTTATAGAAGCTCTTTAAATGCGTCATGTGGCGATATATTAAATATTTTCGTCTCGGATATCGGCCACGTGGCGATATATCAGTCCATATCAGTTCAAAACAATATCCGATAAAATTTTGCACTTATCGTATCATTTTGAATAAAATACCAGTATCTCGGCTGATATACTAGTATATCAGCCGATATTTAAAACAGTGAGTATAGGTCAAGTGGATATTATGTAACACTGGCTCATACTTTACTTTCTTTTTCTATGCATGGTTAGAAATCTCAGAATCGAAATCGATAGTTAGAAATTTTCTGTATTGGAATCGACCATATCGGTCATATCGTCTCAGTGATATCGGTCGCGACCAAAAAATGAATTAAAAAAATTAAAAGTATGTTTAAAAATTACTAAAATGATTAGTAACATTTTGGCATATTTTCTTAAACAATCGATGCAATTCTAATCACATTTCAACAAAAAGTTACAATACACAATGGCTAATGCGAGATCAAAATTTATATAGATATGGTATTTACTTGAATTTCATTAAAAATTTTGCTAACTAGTCTAATTTGTAAAAAAAAAAAGTTAAATAAAATAAATTTTAATAATTTTTCTAACAAACTAATAAGAAATGAATTAATTATGATGCATTATAATTTAATCTTTTTGTTTTTACTGAGTGCAAACAAAGTAATCAAATAATTAATTAACTATATTATGGTAAGAAATAAAATAACTAATTTTTCTAACTAACTAATTCATTAATTTTTTATATAACAAACATATTTTTAAGTCCAATTTAATGGTGAAAATTGTAATAAATTTTGATATGTATCTTTTGTAAGTTAGCAATTAACTTAATTAAATTTACTTGTATAATAGTTGGGCCCAATCCATTAAGAGTTTGATCTAACTTAGTCTCTTCTTAACTGACTAACCCATTTGTATTAAGAGACCAATCAAATACGTCTAATTAAATGGAATAATCTCAACCGTCAAAACATAATCTGACAGCTCATATACATATCTTAAGATTGAAAAAGAAGGAAAAAAACCTAGGATCGTTCATGAGTCACGTCGCTGTCCTTCTCTCTTCTTCAGTGTTCTAAAAAACGGTTTTATTATTCGTGGGATCCAACACTGAATAATGATTAATCGGATTAATTGGGGAATAATTAGAGATTAATTGTTTTTGAATATTTTAATATATTTAATTATATTTATACACAACTACATATGAATATATACAGTCAATTTTTGAAAATACCTAATATTATACAGGACAATATCCAGATGTGATGTTATAAACCATAATATGATGAACAATAAGACAATATGAATAAATAGTAAAAAAGATGAGAACTTATCTCTTCGCATTAGTAATTCAAGATTTCAAATTTTGTAACATAAATATAAATCAAAGAACTTACCTGTAAAATAAGATAAATAAAAAAATTAGTCAATTTATCAATCAAAATAATGAGGTTTAAAGAATAATGGAGAAAGATTACTAAATAAGTTAATTTAAAAAATAATCAAAAATAATAAATATGAGTATCACTTTATTCAAAATATACAATAATAAAATATCATAATTTATCTACTATTTAATAAATAACAGTTCATCTACTATTTAATAAAAGATAGTTATCAAATCATCAAAATCACAACATAAACTACTTAGCGATCCAACCACACAAAGTGATAAGTTTTTCAAATAAAAAACACATGAAATGCCCAAATGATTAATCAGATTAATCGGGAATTAATTGGATTAATTGGGAATTAATCGGTTTAATCGGGAATTAATTGTTTTGGACCCGATTAATCGCTTGGGTACATAATCAGAGCGCTTAATGTAATATTAAGCGGGCTGCTGATGAATAGGATTAATCGTCCGATTAATCTGATTTTTAGAACACTACTCTTCTTGATTGAGAATGCTCTCTCCCTCTCTTCTCCTCGATCAAGACCCATCGAGGCTGCTGAGCTTGCAGTGTGAATGGTCTCACCCTCGTCCGGTCTTCACTCCTCTTTGGCCTCCCCAGCTCCAATTGTTGCCTCATGTTAGGTTTCTTTTCTTTTTCTCAACACCTATATTGCCGCTTTGTATCGGAATCTGAATGGAATCGGTTGATTCTGACCGATTTCTTTTGATTCTATTATTTTTGAGCCGATTCCATCGATACTAATTAAATATCGCCGATTCTATCTTGCTCTCGGTCGATTCCGATACGAATCGTCCGATTCATATAGGAATTGGTCGATTCTTCAAACCATGATTCTACGGATATTCACATAGATAGGAAGCTCAACTTGTTGCCACATATGTATTAAAGGACCAATAGTTATGTATCTCATATTTGATATCCTTGTCAAAGTAATAGTTTGTGCTTGTTTAAATGTTTCTTTAATTTGTCTATTGTTAGAATTAAGGTTGGTTTAGTGCCAATGCAATTATCTTTTGTACCATGAATGGCCAATGCTAATTAAGGAAATTGCTTCTTACATAAAGCATTATCACCTAAGTATGGCGAATTCTAAACGCTTAAAAATGTAGCTAAAGAAATAGACAAATTAACTTCATCAGAATAATTAAACGAGAGCTATATCAATTTTGTATTATTAGGAGCAACCAAATCATGTGACGACCTCCACTTTCAGTTAGTATGAACTTCATCCAGAACTATATATTGCACTCAAAAGCTTCTCTTATTCTATCCATTGCTAATCTCCTTGTTGCCACGTACATTTGTTCCAACGTGGCTATTCTTTTAAATGTAGACATTGGCCTCATAATCAAGATAAACTAAGAATAAATTAAGATGAAGTCGGGGGTTGATTGCCTGAGGGATTGATGTTCGTCAATAGAGAGGTCTTAATTGCAATCTTTGATGAGATGATTATAGGTGTGGCATAGATGTTTGGAAATTGTTGAGGTGTTGGAGTTCAATGACTCCATGAGTGCTGAATGTTAATTTTGGTAATCAAGTTGGTTCTCTGGTTCGAACGACCTGTCCATATGGACTACATATATCAATCTCTTTGCAAAGACTGGGTTCAGAGAAAAGTGTATCGGGTAGAAGAAGAAGAGAGGAATAACCATTAGCATAAGTGTGTGCATTATCGGGAAGGAGATCAATAATGGATAGAAGAGGAGAAGATACACATACGTGTAGAAACAAACTTAAAATTTGTTCTCACCTAGGAAACTACATGATGGGCTATTCAAATGGGTGAACCCCACTCTTCATTTTAATCTACACATCATGAAAGACACATTAAAAAGAATTATGCATTTTGAAAGCTTCGTTCATTTCACACTCACTAGATAATAAATGGGTTAGAAATCTTCATTACTTTTTAGTCTATATATCTTTCATGATGTGTAGATCAAGTGACGAGTTTGGATCACTCATTGAGATTGATTTGGATTACCATCATTTAGCTTGGTGGGTGAGAACAACCTTCGATCGAGAGAGAGAGAGAGAGAGAGAGAGAGAGAGAGAGAGAGAGATGGCTAGTTCCAAAAGGATTAAGAGTTGAGTTTTTCTTATTCAAAACAGGAAACACCCTGATGCGGACATCGAGCGCCACGGTTCGAGCTGTTTCAGTTGATTGGAGTTTGTATTTTATTATTTCAGTTTGTTGAGTCTAGTTAGCTTCTTTATTTGTTCTCTCTCTTTTGTATTAGTCCTTTACTTTTAGTCCCATATAAGTTATGTGGGAAGAGTTGTAGTCTTGTAAGCCTATATAAATGCATGAGTCAATAAGATTAAAAAGAAAGTTTATTCATGAAAATTTTGAATTTTCTACTTGAAAATTTAAATATGAGATTGAGTGTGAAACTCTTTTTCAAGATAGGATTTTGAGTGTGAAGTCATAATCCAATTATCCCCTTGTCCCCTTCCTAATCTCACCTTTAAAATCTTATCCCCATTTCGAATCTTTTTCCTCAAAATCCCAAATTATCCTATCCCTTCTCCCTTTTCAAAAAATACAAAAAAAAAAAAAAAAAAAAAAACAAAGCCAAAAGAGAGAAGCCAACAAAACCAGTTCCCTCCTTTCCCCACGTGCCACCCTCTTCTCTCCCTCCCTATGCTTCATGAAACTCAACACCAGCCTACAAATCTCTACCACAAATATATTCACAAAAGCCAACAGGAAAAACTCTTATTTACAACCATCCACAACCAAACAAACACAAAAAAATCAAAACAAATTTCCCTTTGTTTTCTATCCTCTCCTTCCTACGTGACCAACCCACATGTCTTGCACCTCCATCTTCATTGTGTAAGCCCAAGAACTCACCGCCTTGCCCCTCCACGTGCGCCGACATCTTCCATCAGCAGCAGGCCAAACAAAGGTATTCCAAAAGCCTCCACCATCACCTCCTGTGTGTGCCAACCCCCAAGCAACAAAAGCCGCAGGACTTCCCCAAAAGCCGCCACCTGATTCTTCCCTTCTCTTGCGTGAGCAAATTTCCCTCCAATTAACTCTGTGCTCCACACCACCAACAACCAAATACACCCACCACTCCCTCCTCTCAACAACAACTAAAGCAAATCCTCTCCCAAAATCAATCTGAGTTGCCGCTAGATTCAATGAAGACATTACCAGGTCTCAATTGTGCAACTATTTGCACAAGTGCATTCGATCCCATAAAGACTAGCAACACCAGCTCCAGTCCAAGTTCCAGTGCAAAGATCAATAAACAAACCAGAAGGAAATCCAAGAAGCCACCTGCAAGAGATAAGAAGAAAACACAAGTTAACATTGGATTTCAAGTTAACAAAATAGCGAGTCAACTTATTCCTAAACTGACAAGATCAACAGTGCGGATACCTGAGAACGAGCTTCTCAGTAGGTAATATTCTGAATTCAACAGTCAGATTAATAGTTGGATTATACTGCAAATTTGTTCTCTAATTTTTTTTATCATATTAATCTGTTGTCCCCTATAAATGTGAGTTGTGTGAAACTGTTTGTTCTTGTTAATTCTTGATCTGAATATTGCGAATAGGACTATGCCATGTTAACTGAATATTGCCTTTGATTTGTTGAGATTTGATTTATCTGGGTTACACTTGCAATGATTAGTAAAATCCATCAGGTCGTATTATTATTTTAGATAATTTCCTACCGAAGATTATAATTTTGGTGAAATATTACGAATTCAGAGCTGTCACTGACATACCACACTATAGGATCTCCATTTCACATCAGACCCACTTCGTTAAAGTGGATTTACATTATTTAAAATGTTTAAAGAAGTGTTTTAATTTTTTTTTGCACATACATCAAGTGGGTACGAAATAGATAGTTGATCGGGGCGAAATCAGCACTTGAAAATGTGTATTTATGAAATCAGTGTAAATATGTATGTGCTAATGTTCCCTCGATATTTCCGTTATAGAATTGGCTCAACGGGTCGAATCCACAGGGACGTGAGGCGATAGAAGCGTTAACCGTTTATGTTCACGTGTGTTGTTAACAATTCCTTCTTTGTTAAAGAATGAGTAAAGGAAAAAGAAGAAAGAAAAGAAATACAGAAGGTGTTAGGTAGAGGAGGCGATGAATTCAGCGAAGTAAAAAAAATAAAAGAGATGGTTTTGAAAACGATAAGAAGATGAAACAAAGGTGAACTAAGAAGTTGGTGAAAACTTTGATAAGAAAATGATAAAAAGAATTTAAAAATTGATTTTTAAAATAAGATAAAAGAAAACTCATTGCTCCTAACTACTAATTGCTCCACTAATCATGCTAACGTCTTAGTGATAGTTGCCTCACATGGATCCTTGGCCATCACTAGTCCTTGGCTTCAAGAGACGATACAAAATATGACATATTCTTCATTCAAACAACACATCCATACCTGCAAGCTACTATTAAATCATCAAAACCGGTTAGATGTGAGCATGAAATAAAGAAGACATTGCAAATTAGCAAGTTAGTGAGTTAGATATTAGAAATGTTAGAATGTGCCATCAATGGCTTTTGCAAGAGCAAGATCTTGTAGAGGCTACTAGATTCATGTGGATTATCAAGTAAGGAGTTAGATAGTGCCTAGTAGTTAGATTGGCATGAGAAAAAAATTAGCTAAGTATCATGTAAAAGATGGAGAAGATTATAATGGAGAAGAAAAAGATACCTTTACATAGATTGTCACCATCTATTATATCAGTCTCTCTCTGAAACTCTCAGTTGTAATACATGATCTATAAAAGAAAAGAAAATACAAAATAAAAGAGAAAAAATCCTAATCTATAACAAAATGAGAGAAAACCTAGCCTATTTTCAATCTGCTTGCATTCCGGGTCTCTGCAGGGGTATGTATAGGCAAAAAGGGCTTCTAGAAGACGAGACGAGGCCACCGTCGATTTTCGATGCGTGGCTCTCCTATAAGGCCCGCGGAAACGCGGCCATAGCCGCGTTTCTGCGGCCAAACCAGTTGGCGAGCGGATTCGCTTCGAGGACCTTCTTGGTATATTTAAATTCGGGTATTTTTGTCCGGATATTCGTCTGATGTCGCAAGGGTCTAGGTTCAATGCATATTCTAGAAGCTCCATTGCTTGGCCTCCAAGAAATTCGGATTTAATTACCAAAAAATGGGTTTAATTAAGCTCTTCTTACCCTTTTACCCTCCTTGTCTTGATTATCTGCAAGAGAGATCAAAACACGGTTTAGATCGACACTTTATTCATAAATTAGTAAGGAAATGCAATATAATAATGCAGAACTGTAGACTAATCACACCCCCACATTTTATCTTTTGCTCGTCCCGAGCAAAATAAGAAAAGAAAAGCTATACTACAAATGTTATTACACCACTTTCGCAGGTGACGCGATTGCACTGAGCGTGTGCAACAAGCCGTTAAACCTTTAGGTTTCTCCTAGAGGAGGAATTTTGTCTCCTGAGGGTTTTTAGCGGATTGCACCCACAAAATTCATAAAAAAAGAACACAAATGTTAGTATTTTGAAAACATATTTTGAAAGAGAGACAAGTTTACGAAATATTTTTTGTAAAAATGTAAGCGATCTAAGGTCATAAGTCCACCAAAAATTCTTCCTTAAACTTAATCTATATGCAAGATCTTGTCTTCAATGAAGGTAAGAATTAAAAATTAGATTGAGTATTTTTATCCTTCATAAAACCTAAATAATCTGCACTTTGTAATAGTGAAAATTTTCGGGATTTCTACTCTAAACATCAAGCCATTTATATATTTTTCTTTTTCTTTTTTTCTTCCCTTAGTTTTCTTAGGCTTTCTAGTTTACCCAGGTAGTGAGCCTTTAACCGATGACTCCCAGACCGGACGGTTCTTAAGGCACCAGATGATCAAATATCCCTCGAGTTTAAGGACTCGAGTAAATAAGGCCACAAAACTAAGAGGGATTATTTGTTCCTTATTATCACCTTTAGGCGTGAATAATCATGCTTCTTGAGGCATAATTATCCAGCTTAATATGTGATTTTTTACCTTCATATATAATATATATTATTTATTTTTAGTTTATGACATTTTAGGTCTTTGTTTCCATCTCAAAAATTGTATTTGTGTGAAGTGCAAATTATCTAAGGCAAAAAATTTAAGATAAAATTGTCTTCCCAATTTATCTTAGCCTATAATCTTAAACAAGATCTATTATTTCGACTAGGTTTAAGATGTTATAATTAAGGCTTCCTTAATTTCTAAGATCATCTTAATTTTCTTAAAATAGATCAAAAATTTGTCTTTTATTTTAAAAAGTTTTTAAGGAAAGGAAAAAACCTATACAAAAGGGAAAATTTCTAAGAATATACTAAAAGAAGTGAAAAAGAAAGAAAATGTAAAAACTCTATGTTAGTAAACCCTCCCCACATTTATCTCATGCATTGTCCTCAATGCATCATGAATATATGCATGCATGAAATAGAGGGAAGAAAAAATCACCTCAAGGTGGTGCTTCCGGTGGTGCTCTGATTGGTCCACGAAATGCGGCCTAATTCAAATTGCGTGGAGTTCGGAGGAATCCACCAATGAACTTTATAATACAACCCACTAAAATGATGTATATATGAATAATTTTTATTAAGAATTTTATCCCATCTAATTTCCAAATTTTCAAAATAATTTCAGTCATTATTTTTAAGACCTTTGTCCTAAAATGGAGTATGAAAAGATGGAATGATTGATTTGAACTCAGGAAGCACAGGAACGACCATTGACTCAGGAATTTGACTTAAGTCAAGTAAAGGTTCTGGAGTCGAGATTGGTTCAGGAAGTGGGTCCAAATCAAGAAGGTTAAATTCAAGTCCACATTTATTCCCCCACAATGGAAGGTGACTTTCTAAGATTGATGATTCAAGTTCAAGAATAACAGGTATGAGAATCAAAATTGACTCTAAAATGTTGCTCTAATTGGGTAGCAAGATGGGAGTCAATATTAATTCAGGAATTTGAACTGAATCACAAATTTGAGGATCGAAGTCACATTCTTGTCTAAGTTCAATTTCTTTGAAAGAAAAACTTGCCAATTTGTCAATGGGACATTCAAAAGTGTGAAATTGGTCAAGTTCAATTTGTTGATCATAAAATATTGGTGATTCAATTTCCCTATGGATTAGCACAGGATCCAATGTTGACTTGGGAAAAAGCCTGAAATCATGTAAAAACACCTCAGTCATTATTGAATTAGGAAGCGAAATTGAATTACCTAGTTGAGGTTCAGGATCATATTTATGCTCAATTTCAATTTCAGGAAAATGATAACTTGCCAAAATATTAACATGGTTCTCAAAATTTTGTGTTGGTCAAGTTCAAATGAGTGTGCTGAAATTGAATCTTGGTTTCCAAAATAACATGAGTCCTCGGTCAAATCAATAGAGTTAGGGATATCTGAATTGGTCAAAAGTTGATAAGATAGAGTTTACTCATTCCTATAAATGCTAACCAATTGACTCAATTGTGTTCCCAACCTATTGATAGACTAGGCAAAAGTTTTTTGAAATTATAGTGCGGACTCCTTCAAGATTTCTATAATCTTTTCTATATATGATGTTTCTTCAAGTGGACACTATAGAAAAGGAGTGTACGGATCTTGATTTTCAAAACAACAAGAGTCCTGAGTCATATCAATAGAATTAGAGATATCTGGATTGGTCAAAGGTTGATAGGAGAGTTTCTTCATTCCAATAAATGTTGACCAATTGACTCAATTGTGTTTCCAATCTATCGATAGACTAAGTAGAAGATTTTTGAAATTGTAGCACAGACTCTTGCAAGATTTTTATACTCTTTTCTAGATATGATTTTTCTTGAAGTGAATGTTCTAGAAAGGAGTAAGAATTTTGATTTTGAAAATTTTGTGAAGAGTGTGAGTTCAATATGTTTTGAGATTGAAGCTCAGACTCATGAAAGCACTCTATACTCATTTTCAGGATAGGCAGTTGGTTATTTTGAATAGGTGAAACTGAGTATGAATCATGAAAATATTGTGAAATTGGTGAATTGAGCTTCTTTTGTTGGGACTCAAGCATGCCTTGTACGACTTCTATACTTTTTTCTAACTCAGATTTTTCTTCAATTGGTGGTTCTAGAAAAGGAGCACATGAAGCAAAATTGGAGAATGGATATTATGAAAATTGTGAAAATTGTGGACAAGGTGGGTGAAAATTTGACTTGGGGGAGATGAATCCCCATTGACTCTGTGAAGAGTAGAAATTATTTTGAAAATTATGGTCGTAAGATTGAGGGTATGGGTTCAGATAAGTCTAACGCGGTGTATTTGGTTGGTTCATATTGTAAAAAGTTAGGTTGGAATTATCTGAATCAAATGGGGTCGGTGTGAAATATGGATTCATATTAGGATTGAAAGAATTATTGTTGTTGAATTCCATTTCACAAACAATAACAAACAAAAAAGAAAAAACAAGCAACAAACAAAAAGGAAAAAAATCAAAACCAAGCCTATACTAAGGTTGACCTAGACCTAGACGACTCTAACTTGTCGATTATCCGGAGGAGATTGTTGTATGAATCCGACCACAAGCTAATCGGCTAGGTAGGGGCAAAATACTATGAGAGGTGTCCGTGCATAAGCAACGTGCTATAATTACGCCAAACCATGGTATCTT
Source organism: Agave tequilana (assembly GCA_038442645.1). Taxonomy (NCBI): domain Eukaryota; kingdom Viridiplantae; phylum Streptophyta; class Magnoliopsida; order Asparagales; family Asparagaceae; genus Agave; species Agave tequilana. Next base: position 71,240 of record JAVJIF010026934.1, on the reverse strand, counting down.
CGAGGCGTAACCACTTAATCCCCAACCTTAGACACCGATTTCACAAGAGTAAGATTTAAAATAAGTTTCACCCTCGGTCAATCTCTTAACGAGTTTGAGATGTCTCTCGGGGCTAACGTCTATCAATTTTTATTAGGACTTGGGTTATATGAGTGGGGAGGTGATATTTAGGCTAAGGAAGGGTGATGAAATCCTTACCTTATCTTATATGAGTTTTGCCTTTAATTTTAATTCGTGCAAGTGTGCAATATAGACAAGAATACCACAAAGCGATAAATCACCCACGTGTTTGTCCTGTGCTATATGTACACCTCAGTTCAGATCACAATAACAGAACAAAATACCGTATATTAGAATTAAAAATTGACACATGCCTAAATGCAAATGTCTAAATCGTTTTAAAAGCGTCAAATTATCGTATTTTAGTTCTTTAATTTATTACAGTGTGTAAGCAATAAAAGCAGAAAATTAGCAGCAAAATATATCAATATATGCAACTTGCAAAAACTTGTAAAAGATGAAGTCAAAATGCCACAAAATTGTCGCGTTTTCGCGGCTTTTCTTTGATTTTCGCGGCACAATTCGGGAAGCAGGGTCCTTGCTTTCTAAAATAGGGACATGCAAGTAAAAGGAGAGTTCTGCAATGTTCAATTTCTGTAAAAATTAACCTGCACATCAAAACAGAGAAGAAAATGTTAACAAAAAGTGAAATCAAAACCATTCTCATCCCCGGCAACGGCGTCAAAAATTGATCGGGGCGAAATCAGCACTTGAAAAATGTGTATTTATGAAATCAGTGTAATTATGTATGTGCTAATGTTCCCTCGATACTTCCGTTATAGAATTGGCTCAACGGGTCGAATCCACATGGACGAGAGACGATAGAAGCACTAATAGTTTATGTTCATGTGTGTTGTTAACAATTCCTTCTTTGTTAAAGAATGAGTAAAGGAAAAAAGAAGAAAGAAAAGAAACACAAAGGTGTTTGGTAGAGGAGGCGATGAATTCAGCGAAGTAAAAAATAAAAAAGAAATGGTTTTGAAAACGACAAGAAGATGAAACAAAGGTGAACTAAGAAGTTGGTGAAAACATCGATAAGAAAATGATAAAAAGAATTTAAAAATTGATGTTTAAAATAAGATAAAAGAAAACTCATGGCTACTAACTACTAATTGCTCCACTAATCATGCTAACCTCTTAGTGATAGTTGCCTCACATGGATTCTTGGCCATCACTAATTCTTGGCTTCAAGAGACGATACAAAGTATGACACATAAGATTATTCTTCTACATTCAAACAACACATTCATACCACACAACAAGTTGTAAGGTACTATTAAATCATCAAAACCTGTTAGAGGTGAGTATGAAATAAAGAAGACATTGCAAGTTAGCAAGTTAGTGAGTTAGATGTTAGGAATGTTAGAATCCATCATCATGAGCCATCAATGAATTTTGTAAGAGCAAGGCCTTGTAGAGGCTACTGGATTCATGTGGATTATCAAGGGGTTAGATGGTTAGTGGTTAGTAGTTAGATTGCCATGAGAAGAAAAATTAGCTAAGCATCATGTAAAATATGGAGAAGATTATATAGAGAAGAAAGGAGACACCTTTACATAAATTGTCACCATCTATTATATCAATCTCTCTCTGAATCTTTCAGCTCTAATACATGATCTATAAAAGAAAAGAAAATACAAAATAAAAGAGAGAAAATCCTAATCTACAACAAAAAGAAAGAAAACCTAGCCTATTTTCAATCTGCTTGCATTCGGGCCTCTGCAGCGGTATATATAGGCAAAAAGGGCTTCTAGAAGACGAGACGAGGCCATGCATCCAAAATCGCGTGGCTCTCCTATAGGGCCGTGGACCGCGTTTCCGCGGCCATAGCCCCGTTTCCGCGGCCAAACCAGGGACTTTGGTCCCTGATTTTGGCGAGCGGATTCACTTCGCTTCGAGGACCTTCTTGGTATACTTAGAATCGGGTATTTTCGTCCGGATATTCGTCTAACGCGCGCAAGGGTCTAAGTTCAATGCATCTTCTAGAAGCTCTCTTGCTTGGCCTCTAAGAAATCCGGATTTAATTACCAAAAAATGAGTTTAATTAAGCTCTTATTACTCTTTTGCCCTCCTTATCTTGATTATCTGCAAGAGAGACCCAAACACGGTTTAGATCGACATTTTATTCATAAATCAGTAGGGAAATGCGATATAATAATGCAGAACTGTAGACTGATAAATAGTCTAAATAGCGAGTTACTTAAATAAATTGGTTTAATTGAATTAGTCCAAATTCTCAATCATTTTTTTGTAGATACATTTGGAAATTTTGATACCTAACAAAAATCCATTTTTTGTGTTTGAACTAAAAAGGAAATGGTTTAATTGAGAATTTATATACTAAATAATTAAGGTTCTAAATATTGATATTGTGCAGAGGCGGACCTAGAAGTAAATCTGAGGCGCCGGGGGGGTGGGTGGGTGGGTATACATGAAAGCTCAAGTTTGAAGTTCAATTTTTTTATATTCGTAATTCTACAAATTGTTTTCTAAAAAATATGAATTCTCAGGCATCAAATTCAATAATATAAAGTAGAATCATTTTAAAAAGAAAAAGTGGCATCAAGCATATTGGATTATATATGATCTTACTACTAGTCCAATGAGAATGGTATGGAAAAACATGGCATGAAGCTTTCTATTTATGTTTCTTTTTTTCCCCCTAGATCTACACATCTATTTAAGAATATTAAATTATCATTTTTGACATGTGAGAGAGAGATAAGGAGAGGAACAAACATGGAATTTTTTTAAATGTATAATACTAGTTAAGCAGATTAAGGAAAGACAATAAGCAATGCAACAAAATCACAAATTTGCAAAAGAAAATTCTAAGAGGAGGAAGAAGAAAAAAGAGAAGAATAATAACAATACAATGGATGAGAGGAAGAAGTGAAAAAGAAGCACTACAATAATAGTTTGGCTGCGGGAGCATGCAGCATTAGTGAGGTTATGGAGCAACACTACAACAACGAAGAAGAAGAGCAGCAGCGACGACAGCGGCAGGAGGAGGGAGAAGATGAAGAAGAGCATCAAAGCAGGAGGACCGAGGAGAAGAAAAAGAAGAATAAAAGCAACAATAATAACTTCAATAGCAAAAATATCATTGTAATAATACAAAAAAAAACATAAAAAATGTACCATAAGAAGATATGAAGAAAAATAAGATCTCTACTCGATCTCGACCCCACAACAACTTCAATGATCTAATCAAAGTTCAGCAGCAACACCTCTCTCTTTTTCCATGCTTTCTCTATATCTCTTGGTTGGCTTTCACTAACCATCAGATGCCAAAGCACACTACAGCTGGATTCCCAATTTGGGGATAAAGAGCTGCTATTATCGGACAGGGTCTGGGCTTGGGTTTGGCTGGAAATTTGTTCCAAACCCGTTTTTTAAAGAAAAACCCAACATGACCAAATAGGTACATTATCAGTCGACATTTGACCGATTCATATCGATCGATATTGACTGATTTCGATGACAGAAAGTGATATGATGATATTTTTTATTTATATCCTATTGGTAGGCTCTTAAAACTGACATATCGGCTGATGTTTCGGCCATATTGGCCGATATTTAGAACCATGCCCAAAACTTTAGATCTTAGCAACATAATGCTATTTTCCGATCATTCATTTTGTGCTTAGTCAAGGCATGGGTAAACCTTTTTCGAAACACTTGATTTTTGTTTTTTGTTTTTTGACACTTTAAATGATATAGATCAACTTATTAAAGTGGAATTTTCGTTAGATTGGCCTATCATTGAATTTGAATAAAAAAGATTTAGCTTTTACTCCTTTCCAAGTCTGCTCACATGAAATTTATTCTTTCAAAACCAACCTCAAAATAAGGTTTGAAGGATCTTTGCAATGGACCATCTTATGAATGATCTGCTCCATTCATTTTGATGTACACACCTTGAACGGTCTGACAATTGAGAGATCAAGGGAGTTGAAATTTTGCATCAAGTTTCAAAATAGACTTTGTTTCAGTCATGAATTTGATCCGTGAGTAAAAAGTTCAAAAGTTACTTGATTATTATTCTTAGACTGTCGATCAAGATAAACAAAGCAAATCTTCCATAGATGTCCACTACAAACTTTTCACAAACCTTATTGTGAGGTTGGCTCCTAAAGAACAATTTCTCCATGTGTGTTCCAGCACTCAACTGCTTCTTTTCTATCCATTACTGCTCGCCTTCCCCTTGATACCGATTGCTATTCCACTTATCTTCTTTACCCAATACTTTTTCTCAATCCAATCTCTGCAGAGAGATTAACATATGTTGTTCATATGGACAAGTAGTTTAAGCTAGAGAACCAACTTGACCACTATAGTTGGTATTCAACAATTTTGTAGTCTTTGAACTCCAGTAACAGTTCAACCACGTTCAAACTTCTTATCCTTCACAGTTCTAACCATCTGATCCGAGGTTTGAGGCTTTTAGCGTAGAGCACTCACCTAACGAGCTTCAATGCCTCAGAGATTGACCCTAACTTCATCTCTGCTTAGCCTGTTTACTAGGTCACGCTTTATAGATAAACAAACAGTTATTAGAACAATGATGTATTGAAAGGAAAGACTTTTAAGTGCTACACACACAAAAAAAAGATGAAATAGGCCCGATAATGTGCCCAATGTACCTGATGCAATGTGATGAAAGGAAAATGAAATCGAAAATTTACTCCATTAAAGTTGATCCACATCATTTGGAGTGTGTAAAAATAAAAAAATCAAGTGGATATGAGTTTTCTTACCTATGCATCTAGTAGGCACAAAACGAAGGGTTGAAAACACTTTATTATAATAGTATAACACTTTTGATTCATAAGTCTAAGCAAAATGCTATTTTTGGGCTTCCATTTTGTATTACTCAATTCATAGGCAAGAAAATGCATATTCACTTGATTTTTTTAAAGCAATCTACATGGTGGCATCAAGTTAAAGCTTTGTTCATTTTTGATAATACAAGGTTGATAAGGCTCTGTTGTGATCATTCTGATAGATTTAATTTGTTTATTTTTTAGTTGGAAATTAAAAAGTTGAGAAAGAATCCATATTTAATTAGGTGATCAGGATTTTTATGACTTTATTTCCTTAATTATTAGCGATCGTTTATGGTGCCAATTATTGTAAGCTCTTTACATTGTTACACATTCTCTGATTCTCTCAGCCCTATGCTAAGCTTTGTGGCGATGAGTGTGAATGTACTTTGGTCATTAATCATTTGTATCGGTCATAGTTCTGGTAATCTTCAGGACTGATGGGGGACATGAAGACATTTAAAGAATTATTTTATTAGTTTTTATTTTCTTTTAATTTTCTTGTATTAGTTTTTATTTTCTTTTATTAGGCTTTTATTTTTCTTTATATGAGGTACAAGTAGTGCATGTGTCTTTTTTTCAATATAAACTATTGTAATTTTTTTGTTGGGATCAATGAATGGATTATCAAATTTTTGAGAGAATGAAACTCTAATTGAGTTCTTTTGAATTTTCGTGTGTGAGGTATGGAGTAGGAGAGTGATTCTCCCGGGTCCGAATCTAAATCTCCGTGTGTAATGCATAGAGTGGGTGAGCGATCAACTGGGTGAGAGGCTCGGAAAATCTTTATTTTTTCCCCCAATTTTTCAAACTCTAGATTAGTTAATTCCCAATCTATCTTAATCCCTCCACAAACCCTAATTTATTCTCCAAATCCCACAAACCCTAGCTTTTTCTTCTTCCGTCCTGCATCAAATTAGTACCAGAGCAAACTTTCTGATTTCTTCCATAAATTCAAAACCCTAGATCTAGACTTTTCCCAAAATACTTGGTTTTCTTTGATCAGGAAAAAAAAATCAGATATCCACGAACCTTAAATATGCTCCTAAGGATCTGGAAAATACTGTTCATCGAAAATCCCCAAAAATTCCCAAACTTCTCCGTTCATCATCCCCTCCACCTTCTTCACCCAAAAATCCTAACCCTAGTTCTGCAGCCGCCTCCAATCTAGTTGCCGCCACCTCGCTGCGAGACTACCACCCTGATCCACTTGTTCTGCTCTTCGATCCGTGCATCTTTTCTTCTCCCTCAACCTCAACATCAAATCCATTGACCTCGCCACAACGACCTCACACCTGACACGCCCAACCTCTCCCACACACGCCAATATTGCTTCATCAACAAGCTTCACCGCCGACTAGAACTTTGACAACCAGTACCACACCTTGCCACGACTTTGTCGCGACCACGAACAACCTCCATCGACCTCGTCGTCGTGCCTCGATCATGCCAACATCTACCCGATTTGTTTGCAATGACATCAACACTTGATTAGATGACGAGATCGTCACCTGATTTGACCTCAACATCTCACCACCACTTCTCAATCATTGTTGAGTTCTTGTTGGCTTCTTCGCCACCGTGATCAGGTTGATAGCATCCCATCGTCCCTCCATTGTCACCGAGCCCTCGTTGGCCTCTTGCTTCTCGCCTGCAATAGCCAGATCTTAACTGTAATGAACAATCGTGAGTCAAACTCGACAACTCAGGTTATTTAAACTGAACTCAACAGTAAGTCGACCCGCTTCTACAAAGTTGTTGTAGAGTTGACCAAACTCAACTTTGCATGCAAGACCCAACCCAACTTAAAACTGAAGGCCAGACCCGACCCAACCCTTTTGCAGTCTCCATATTGATTTTTGAGTCATTTCTTAGCCATTTTGAAGCCAATTTGAGCTGTTTTTAGGCCATTGAGTCGTGGGAGGCTCTCCTTCATGTCCTAATGGATCTTGCACTCATAATGGAGGCAATTGTCATTTCAACATGCCTAAAAGATTCTAAAACACTGCAATTGCAATCCAACCCGTTTCATATGCAGACTATTGGCAAATGATTTCAACTTTCAATTTTTGAAATTTGTGCGATGAAATGAGTAAGTGATTCACTTGAGTAAGATGTCCTAATTATTGATTTTTGAATTCAACCACCATCAGAGTCAGAGACATCTTTACTGTAGAGAACCAAAGGACAAGTTCTTTTAAAACCAGAGGACGAGTTTGTTCAACCAGAGGACGAGTTTGTTCAACCAGGGGAGAATGATAGGTGACATGAAGACATTTAGGAAGAGTTACTTTAATAGTTTTTATTTCTTATATTAGTTTTTATTATTATGCTTTTATTTTTCTTTATGTGGGGCATGAGTAATGCACATGTCCTCTTTTCTATATAAACTATTTGTTTGGATCAATAAATGGATTATTAAATTTTTGAAAGAATGAAACCCTAATTGAGTTCTTTCGAATTTTCATGTGTGACATGGAGTGAGAGATTCTCCAAGGTGTGAAGCCTGAATCTAAATCTTTATGAGCAATGCATGAAGTTAGGTGAGCGATCACCTGGATGACGCTCAAAATAATTTTTATTTATTCCCAAAATTTTCAAACTCTCTACTAGTTTATTCCCAATCTATCCCCTATCCCATCATAAATGATGCAGACAAGGAAGTGGAGATGCTGGATAGGTCTCGTTTTAGCACTGACGAACCCTAAAAGGAACCTTCAGGTAGGATAATACTTGAATCTATGAACAAAGAACTGAATCCACGGGCAAAAGATAACAACTCAAATTCATGAGCAATTTAAAAGGAAAAACTCAATTAAATTTATTAAAATATTGTGTATAAAACAAAGAATATAATGACATTTAAATAGGCTTTAAAAGTAGTAGTCTTATTTAACTAGGAAACTAAAACAAAAAACAGTTAGGAATCTAATTGGACACGAAAACGAACTCCTAAACAGAATCAGATTTTTGAATACAGAGGTCGGTGACAGAGTTAGTCGACTAATGAATTTGTTAGTCGACTAATGAACAAGCCAAAAACTACCAACTCTATGTTGAACCAAATTAATCGACTATTGAGATTGGATTAGTCGACTACTGAGATTGGATTAGTCGATTACTAAGAGGGTTAGTCGACTGTTGAGAGGATTAGTCGACTATTCTTGATGATTAGTCGACTAATGCAAATCTTATTTGTTTATTGCCATTCTCTCCTACATCAGTCTTTTCCTCTTTAATAGAACTCGTTTTCGAGTTCCAATTAATTGAACCATGAATGATACCATCTTTAACAAACTCAGCTTGAGGAAAGTGCGATCTTAAAATCTTAATTCATCTTGATGATCTTTATCAAACTCTATGTAGTATTGCGTCATCGAATCTTCGATGTAATCATCTCGGATTGGTTGATAATCAATGCCAATTGGTTGGTGCTCCTCCATCATTCATCCATATACATACGCCATGCTCTCATACTTCAATGGTTTGCCTCCTTGATCTTTCAAAGTGCAATTGGAGATAGAACTTGGCATACCGTGCAGAACACGTGCACCCACGTGCTAATAGTAGGTGATATGAACTTAAAGAATTTAAATTTTCATCTCTAGTACTCTCCTTCCACATGAAAGAATTTTTGAAACCATGAAGAATAGATACACCATGATGCTAAATATCTCTCATGGTTGGTAATCCTTCCAGAAGCTCGTTATGAACTTCTTTGAACTCTTCCAATGATGGTTCCACCTTGTGAATTTTAATAGTGGAGTTTCTTCCTTGACTAATACAACAAATTCCTACTTTGTTTCCTTTGATTCTACTAAAGACTCGCCTCGATTGCATATAGATATGAATTTAGACTCTTCTTTTGTAGGCTTTGGGGCGGGTGGAAATGGCCTCATAGCAACTCTTTTACCCCTCCAAGATAACACATAGATGTTCTCTTTACCTTTGTGGGTAGCGTCCACATCTTATTGTCATGGTCTCCCCAAAAGAATATGACATGTGTTCATGTCAACCACATCACTAACAACAAAATCTTGATAAAATTTGCCAGTTGAAATATGAACATGACATTAACATGTTACCTTGATGGAGGGGCCCTTCTTGATCCAGCCGATAGTGTAAGGATGAGGATGTGGTTCCGTCTCTAACTTCAAGTGCTCTACAAGTGCTCTTAGAACAGATGTTTTCACAACTTCCATTATCAATGAAGAGGTTGCATACCTTGTTGACTGAACACCTTGAATAGAAGTTTTGTTCATGACATGGTGTCGGGAGTCTTTGGTCGCACTGCAATATCTGAACATCAGAAGTTGTAGGCTCGATGGTTGTAAGGATGTATAGTAGCGGTGGTTGAGGAAAATTAGTTGATGTATGGTATGGGGATGGTCATTGTGGTGGATGCGAGGGTGGAGGCGGTAAAGGAAGGTTAGTTGACGGATGATATGGTGGTGGTTGTTGTCGTGGATGTGAGGGTGGAGGTGGTGGAGGAAGATGAGTACATTGAAGATCATGTCTTCTTCGGTACGTATCATCGGTTAGACTCAGTTATCAATCTTGATAGCAGTGTTCTAAATATCTCCGATATAACCCCGATATTGCGCCGATATTGCGTTTACGGCACCTAGCCGCAATGATTTGGCACATCCAAACCGATATAGCGTTTTTCATCCAAAATCGCCGATAAATAGGCATGGACCTGATATATCGGCCGCAATTTCGGCGATTTTGGACCCGATATAGCGTTTTACACCCAATTTCTAGGTTAGGTACTTGGGTAATTCGAGTGATGTGACAATGTGACATTTTTGAAGATTCTATACTTGGATAGTGATTATGGATTTATAGGCTTAATGTAAGTTATCGAGTTAAGTATATCTTAAATATATAAATACGATGTTTTATGTAGATTTATATAATTTATGTATATATTGTCTTATTGAGATGCGATTTAAGACAAGAAGATATGTATATTACAATCCGATTTTGACATCCGATTTTTGAAAATATCCCCGATATATCCCCATCTACGATAAATTTTTTCGGCCGATGTAGCCGCTGTGACTGCCATTTAGAACACTGCTTGATAGACAACTTCTTGATCTCTTGGACCATAAGATCTAAGGTAGATTTGATGGTGATGATGTCTCCTTTACCTACCCTTGCAGAAGGCCCTTGCAATTCATTACCGTTTCCTGTCATGGTCGGAAAGTTGCCGAAGCTCTGATACCACTCGACGCAGACAAGGAAGCGAAGATGCTGACTAGATCTCGTTTTATTCCTGACAACCCTGAAAGGAACCTTCGGGTAGGGATAATACTCAAATCCCCGAGCAAATGAACTCGAACCACGAGCAAAAGATAACAACTTGAATTCACGAGCAATTTAAAAGCAAAAACTCAATTGAATTTATCAAAATATTGTGTACAAAACAAAAAAATACAATGACCTTTAAATAGACTTTAAAAGTAGTAGTCTAATCTAACTAGAAAACTAAAACAAAAATAATTTGGATTCCAACTGGACCCGACAACAAACACCTAAACAGAATCGGATTTTCTGATACACAGGCCAGTGATAGAGTTGGTCGACTAATGGCTTTCATTAGTCGACTAATAAAAAAGCCCAAAAATTGCCAACTATCTGTTGAGCCTAATTAGGCGATTACTAAGATTGGATTAGTTGACTACTCAGAGGGTTAGTCAGCTAGTAAGTCAACCATTGAGAGGATTACTCGACTATTCTTGATGATTAGTCTACTAATGCAAATCTTGTTTGTTTGTTGCGCTGCTCTCCTACATCAATATACTCTAGTTTCTTCTCCAAATCCCACAAATCCTAGCTTTTTTCCGTCCTAGACTTTTCAAGGACTCTTTAACTTTCTCCAATTCTCTTAGCCCTATGCTAAGCTTTGCCGCGAAGAGTGTGAATGTACTTTGGTCATTATATCATTTGTATAGGTCATAGTATTCAGGACTTGTAAATTTATCATGTATAACCAAGTGGGCAGTATTATTATTATTATTATATACTCTGTAAGGAGAAGATTGGCATGGCAAGCCTCCTTTCTCGTGTTGTCTAAGAAGTATGGACACAAACAAGGGACATGGATACGACAATGACAATTTTCTAAAAAGTAGAACATTGGAACACCTCAACGTGACACTGATTGATGTATATAGAGAATATGTAGAAATGACAAGAGGAAGTGCATATATTGCACATATATTGCATACACACATAAGATATGCTCTTCGACTTTGTTATAGAGTAGTTCAACATATTACACTTCTTATATCAGAAGAAATCTAAATTTATCTTAGCTTTATGCAAATCAATATTTCATTCAGTTTTTCCACTATGGTCTTTGAAGAGCATATTTATGAAGCAATAAATATATCAAACATGTAACAAGAAGGAAAAAAAATGTATGAGAAATGAAGGACACGTGCCGAAAAAGTTGCAACAAAGTATTCTAAACAAAAAACTATAGTATCTAATTAACTACATTTTAAAGGTATCCGAAAGCATTCAAAGAAGTGTCAGTATATGACACAGGTGTTGGACATGGGTGTGGTCCTATGGTAGAAGTGTCCGTGCCGCAACGCGTGTTCTATTCAGGAATAAGATGCTGGGACCCATGAAAAGGTGAATTGTCTTGCAGAGATATTTGGTTGCTTGGTTGGTATTATAGAATGTTTCGTGTATTTTTTCTTTTGGCTCCCCTGCTGTTAGCTCTGACTTCATGATTCCATATTTCATGGCATTGTTCAACTTTTTTAACTTTTTGTTTACTTTTTTATGCTTGGGTCACCAAGAACTAGTGCTGTTTGTGATACTCGCTTGTGCTTTGGCAAAAGTTATCTAATAAAGCAACAGGTTCTAACCACCATCTAGCGTTGCTGGGTGTTTATGACAGAACATTATTTTTATTTTTGCAGTTTCATAGTATGGAGTGTCAAATGGGAATAAACTTTAACTATATAACAAATGGACATATAAAATGGAAATATAAAACCCCAACTATATCATTATCGTATTGCTGAATATCCATGAGCACGCGTCATATGAAATTTCACTTTTCAGTCCCATAAAATGTCGTGTTTGATGTTATTCTTCTTTTGCGTTGGCAGCAGGTCCTCATGTGCCTCCCTGAAACGCACTGTGGCAGTTGAAGTTTACGTCCATCTTTCTTCTCCGAAAAGCTTTTCTTCTGTCTATCTTAATTATATTCTAGAGCCGAGTTTGGAGCTCGCTGCAGGTGTAGTAACGAGGTGGATGTGCGGAGGTTTTGTTCAACTTGTTCAAGCATTTTACATGTGTAGCTTTCTTTGATATAATGTACTGTGAACTACTGCTGCTATTACATTCTCGTTGTTGATTGAACTGATATTTCAGACCAAATATTTGTAAACAAGAAGGTAAAGATGTCAGATGTTGTTTTAGCAAATAAACCCGTTCCTCGTATAGGAAGCTACTGAGCTGAATCAATATGATTTGCCTACAGATGGTACTTTCACAGTTGTTGGTTGATCTCAAAATGATAAATGTTTATCATGGACCCTTGTTTATGGATGCTCACTTCATGGGCAGAATTACTGAGCTGGTTGTTTTTCCATGCTTTTCAAGTGATCAACTCTCTTTGTTCATTAGGCTGGATAATTATTTTCTTTATCTTGTCTGTCATAAATCGCGAAAAATAAAATTGTTCCATCCAAGTCTTGATGAAGTGCTTCCTGAGTTTAACTGCTGAATCTATGAATGGATGTTAGTTATTGTGCCTTACAGAATCAATTTTTGTGTATAAAGTTATGGATATCGAGCTTCAAAGAATCAATCGTAGACCTAAATCTATTTATACATTTATTACGACTTGATCACAAAGAGGAAGGCAATTAAATCAAAATTAAAATGTCAAATGGTCCATCTGTGTTTTGATGTTCTTTAAGCATGAAACATAGATGAGTGTGGATTTGTCGCGGAAACAGCTTGGAAGTCTGCCACTCGATTTGCTTCTCTGTAGCGATTGCTTGAGAAGAGATACAGTGGCCTCCTCTTGTAATCTCCATGTGGTTCATGATCTTGGTGAAGGATGGTGATTTTTGTGAGGTCCTTTATATTCTTGTGAACTTGCTGCTGGCTCCAAAACAAACAAATAGAGTTCAGTTTGATTAATACGGAAGGATTCGAGGTCGAATCTTTCCCACTCAAACTCAATCTCACGACATTCAAATGTAAGATTTACTCTATTGAAGTTGATCTAAGTAACTAAAAATAAAAAATTAAGTGTTTTGAATATTTTTTACTCATCAATCAAGTAAGTGCAAAATGGATGGTTGAAAATTGTATTTTACTTAAATCTAGACTTTAGACATATAAATTCTCGATCCGACCATTTGATCATGATCTAAACATTTAAAAAACCCCGCACACCAATTTTTGTTAGGTTTCAAATATTATACAACATTAAACTAGCCACTCACTATTTTAGCCGTTCATTTTGCGCCTCCATGATGGATGGGCAGAAAGTATTCAAAACACTTTGATTTTTTTTTTTAAGTTACTTTAAATAATGTAATAGGCACACATATTGTGTGTGCAGTAGTGATCAGGTGAAACAACTGGCTTAGGTGAGAAGATGAGAACGGAGCACATGAGCCGTCAGATTATCTTTTGGGTGGTTGAAATTAGTTTTTGGGTTGCTTAAATTAGTTTTTGGATTGATTAATTTAGTGTTTGGATTTTAATTTTATTTCCTCGAATCTAATCTCATTCACCCAAAAATTAATCTGACGGCTCTTGTGCTCTCTTCTCATCTTCTCACCTATGCCAGTTCAACGGATCACTACTCTCTCTCTCTCTCTCTCCCCCCCCTCTCCCCCCCTATGTGGAGAGAGAGAGAGATATTTATGTCATTCCTGAAGGATTCGAGGCCGAGTTCTTCTCACTCAAATATAACCCTACAGCATCTCAATGTAAGATCCACTCCATTGAAGTTGATTTATGTTACTTCAAGTAGCTAAAAATAAAAAACATGTATTTTGAATACTTTTTACCTATCCATTACGTAGGCGCAAAATGGACGACCGAAATAGTGAGTTAGTTAGTTTAACAGTGTAGAATATTTGAAATCTAACAAAAATTTTATTTGAGGGTTTAAGTGTTTGGATCATGATGAAATGATCGGATTGAGAATTTGCATGCCTAAAGATATAGATCTAAGCAACATGCTATTTCCAGCTGTTCATTTTGCGCCTACTTGATGGATGGGCAAAAAATATTCAAAATACATGATTTTTTATTTTTAATTATTTGAAATAATATAGATCAGCTTCAACAGAATGGATCTTGTGTTCGTATGTTGAAGGATTGTATTTGAGTGGAAAGAATTCGGTCTTGAATCCTTTCGAAATGACACAAGTCTATCTCTATATGTGTGTGTTGTGTGTTTGGCTACTTCCGGAAGGATTTTTGCACGAATCCTTCTCACTCCAATTGAATGTTACGGCATTCAAATACAAAATTCACTCATTGAATTTGATCTACATTATTTAAAGTAATTAAAAATCAAAACTCAAGTGTTTTGTGATTTTTTTATCGATGCACCAAGTAGACACAAAATAGACGGTCGAAAGTAACATATTACTTGGATCTTTGACTTCAGACATACAAATTATTGATCTGACCATTTGGTCATGATCTAAACATTTCAAAACCCTCATACATCAATTTTTGTTAGGTTTCAAATATTCTACACCGTTAAACTAATCAAATCACTATTTTGATCGTTCATTTTGTGCCTATTTGAAAAGTAAGCAAAAAGTATTCAAAACACTTGATCTTTTTATTTTTAGTTATTTTAAATAATATAGATTACCTTCAATAGAGAGGATCTTATATTTGAATGCTTTCACATTGAATTTGTGTGGGAAGGATTCATGCTCAAATCCTTTCCAAAGGATCCAAGCCTCTCTTTGTGTGTGTGTGTGTGTGTGTGTGTGTGTGTTGATTGCTAAGTATAACCTGATGGTCCAGATCACATCTTCTAGAAAGAGGTATAATATGAACCTTTTCAATAGCAGGCTTGATTTTCCCGATCAGATACGCTAGTTGAAATTTACTTCTTCTTTGTAGTACTTTTTTGAGCCATGTGCATTGAGTCAGCCCAATAAAGAGAGGTCCAGCTAACTGAGCTCATGACAGGTGTTCTCCACTGATGCTGTTACATGACATGCAAAGTACGATCCAAAAGAGAAAAAGGAGCAACTAGACTACAAAAGCTGCCTGGGCAGCTGCCAGAGCTTTGCCATAGCGACCAGTCAGTGGGTCAGTCACTGGCACTCTGAGGACCTGAAAAGCACTATTAAATTATAGGAAAAAGGCCACGTCAACAACCTGATTGTGTCACCTTAATTGACCAATATACCTATACAAACCCAAGCATAAATACTCTTGCTCCACCATTCTTGTATGGTAGGTCCTAATCACTCAGGCAAACTACTTTACTAAGGTTCACTTTGGATTCGGGTTGACTTAGGCATTGGAGGGTTTAGGTCGAGAGTCATCCAAACCTCCTTTGACCTATTTGCCATCTTTGTTGTGCAGGCAACAACTCGGCCTGGTATGACAAAGCACAATCCACCTCTCCTCAACCCAACGCAACAGTCCATTGTAAGTCCATAGTCAAAATTGCTGAAACAGTTGGCACCATCTATGGGAATCGGCTAGACAACCTACATGATCGTCACAACCCAGAGTAAAAGTAAGAGTATGCAGACTGTTCGCTCGCATCATAACCCGTGAGGGGACACACATCCCACCCTTTCACTCGAATCCTCCTACCCCCAAGCCCTGGGAGCGATTAGGGAAAGGGTCCCACTCGTTAGTGGACCTGCCTTTGTCATGGTGGAGCAGTTCAATCAGGTCACCAACCAACTTCAGGCCCTTCCTTCCCGAACGAACAAATACAAAAAAGTGTTGTTCGGGGAGTTCTTGATGGTGAACAAGTAACTGAAAAGATCGAGAGAAGAGGCTTTGGCTCGAGACGCACATAACGCGAGGAAGGATTTAATGGAACCGATCGAAGTAAGGCATACTTGGCATAAAGCCACCCCCTGATACCTAGAATGGTTACAAGAAATGGGTAGAAAGGGAATCGTAGGTCAAGCTTGTTTGAACACATATATTGTATAATTGTTACTGCATTCCTACATTTATTTTTTAATAATTCTTACAACTCACTTGTCTTAATGTAAATTCATGCAGGATATGGTAGAAAGAAGATAAGCACAAATCCTAGTCGATTAAATCAGATTCTTGAGAAGATTTAAATCATCAACTGAAGATAAAGCAAATCAACGGGGATCAATTCAAATCCAAGTATTCTAGAAGCCATCTTATCTGAAAACCGAATATATCAGATAAGATAATGCCATTAAAATTCAAAAGAAAAACGGATTTTTTGAAGACCCAATCAGTTTCGTTGAGGAAAAAAAGATATATTGTCAAATCCAGAGTAGAATCTGAAATTCTAAGAGGATAAAAGGATAGAAGACAATCAGTGGACAAAATGCTCCAAGATCCTGGCCCTACGGTCGGGACCTTGTCGTGAAAATGTGACAAACACCGCGTTTTCGCAGCTGGCTTTTTGAATCAGGGAGAGCGTTTGCTCCCCCTCTCTTTACTCTATCCCTTGTCCCCTTCTTCCTATAAATACATGTATCTTCAGAAGGCGGAGGGATGAGTTCCAGAGAGAGCTTTAGTTTAGGTTTTTCTTTTCTTTTTCAATGTAATTTTTATTTTTTTTATAGCTTAGGTTAGAGAGAGTTACATGATTAAATGAGAGGAAGAGTTATTGTGGAGTGACACTATTGTAATCCTTCCTCAAGAGACTTATATTGAAGGTGACAATCAATGAAAGTTTCTCACTTTTCTTCACTGTGATCGATCTAGCCGAAACTCTGCTTTCATTTATTTTTTTCTACCGTTTCACTTTATTTCAAGGTAATTTATCAATACAATTTAACAACAGAGGTAAGTACTATTTTTTTTCTTTTTCAGTTCATTAGTTTAGAATCACACATCTGAAAACAATGCTTTTCCTCTTCTATTTCTTCTTCTTCTATTTCTCTTTTTAATTTAATAACTTCTTTAATTTAAAATGACTTCAAATCATATTTTATCTTCCACATTTGTCTGACTTAACATAGTTACATTTTCTTTTTCTTTTAAAAACAAAGAATACCTTTAAACCAGTTTTTATAAATTAAAAGAAGAAATACAAAGCTTCCATCGCATTCCCTCTCTGTAGATCACGACCCGTTAGCCCTAGGCTACACGGTAGCATCAGGACGTAGTATTGTTCCTAAACTTTGTATTTTTCTATGCAGGTTTGGCTCGATCAAAGCTCTATAGCCTTCTCATAAACACCCACTTGCTGACCTATGAGTTCACAAACCTTCTTTTGTTTGCCAGCTTGAAGTCTAGGATACTCGGCGGGGGAATGGAAATAGTTGGGCAGGTTTTTGACTTCCTCAGAGTGCAACTCACTAGTATACTTAAGAGCTAAGTCAGCGAAGATAAAATTCCTTCCCTAAGAAGAAGAACCCCTCAGCCCTAGAGCCAGGTTCTTGATGCCCCGAAGCCATATCTACACTCTCACACCATGACAAATTCGACGCAGGAGAGGAAGAAAGATCAAGGCCCCATAGTCATATCCAAACTCGTTAGCAGAATCACAAAAATTTGACATACAAGCACCCCCAAAGAAGTCCTCAAAAAATAGAGAAGAAAAACTTAAAGAGGAGACGAGAAAGAAAATAGAAGCTACTAACCTGAGAGAGGAGGCGAGGATGGGAAGCAGGGAGCTAGGGAGATTAGGTATTCTGGAAGAAGAAGTTAGAGAGAATTCTGAGACAGAATTGGGGCAAGAAGATGAAGGAAAAAGGAAAATTTGATGACCACGCTTAAAACAAGCCACCGTTTGAATGATAAGATTTTTGGACAGGAACATGGGCATCGCTTCGAATCCTACACCTATCAATCTTTGGGTTGGCACCTCATGCTCCACGAAATCATTACTTCTGTAAAGATCATGTGTTGGCGGACCCACCGCTCTGTCTTCCAATAAGAAATCAACACGTATTATGGCCCCCAAAAAGGAGTCCAACTTTGGGAGGAGTCGTGACTGTTCGATTTCTTCCTCTCTCTCTCCCCCCCCCCCTCCCCCCTTTCAAGCTCGGTATGTCGACCCCTGGCTATTCGAGCTGCAGGGCTTGAGGGACAATTTTTTGGGCCATGTGTGCTGGGTTGGCCTGATAAGGAGATGTCCAGCTAACTAAGCCCATGACATGTGTTCTCTACTGATGCCTCAACATGACAAGCAAAGAACGACGTAAAAAAGAAAAAGAAAAAAAAAAGAGCAGTTGACCTACAAAGCCGCCTGGGCGGCGCACCGAGCTCTGCCACAGCGACCAATCGACGGGTCAACCACTTGCACTCTGAGGACCTAAAAACCCCTCCTAAATTACAAGAAAAAAAGGGGCGCTAATTGCGCCAACTGCTCGACTACCTCACTTTAATTTACCAATATACCCCTTCAAACCCAAGTATAAATACGCCTGCAGCGCCATTCTTGAGAGGTAGGTCCTAATCACCTAAGCAGTAGCTATTTTACTAAGATTCACTTTGGATTCAGTCGCATCAGAGGGTTTAGTTCGGGAGCCATCCCCATCTTTTCTGACCTATTTGTCATGTTTGTGGTGCAGGCCACCTCTTCCCAGCCCAATCCAACGGTCCACTGTAAGTCCACAGCCAAAACTCACTAAAACAATACTTGAGAATATAAGAAATGAGCTCCTTTCAACCCATCTTGATTACCATTACCATTACATTAGCATGTACAATGTATCCAAATTAGGCAATTAGCACTAATCATCCTACTCGAAATATTGACAAAACTTTTGTTACGCTCTTTAATATCACAACATTGTGTTTTCTAGATTCATATCACGTGCTGACTCTTCGTGGGTTCCCCATTGCAAACTTTTAATTGTGCAATTGTTTTCGTGAATTTTTCTAAAACCAAATATTACATAAAATGCCAGCAACCGTTCATTTATTGTTGATAATTTACATAAAAGTTTAAACTAGTAGTAGATCTTGATCGTTAAATACGGCGTACAAATGGACCCCAGTGTCATGACAAGGTGTACAAATGGGTGCTTTTTAACAGAGTGCTCCAATCAGACGAGACCAAAGGCCGAGCGTGGGCATCTTTCAGCCGTATATTCCCCTTCACCGTCACCAACATAACACCCAAACCAATGGGGACTTTGATTCCACTCTCACTCTTACAATCCCCATCGCTTGTCCAATCCGAACCCGTACCCGTATCCGTACCCGGACCCGATTCAAGTGGACTCCACCCAATATCAAACTCATTAGCTCTCAATCATTCTCAGGCCCTGATCTTGCTTTTGGTGTTTTCGTACGTGACTTTGCTTTTGGTGTTTTGTATCGTGTAACCCGTGATCAATTTTAGTTGTTTTTTAAAAGTGCAGCAGTTTTGTTGTTGTCAATATTTGTGACAAGAGGAAGGATTTTTGGCTTAATATATAATCAAAGCTAGGGAGATTTTTTTTCATATCACTCATATAAAAATTTTGTTTGTATGTCTGTCTGTTCTTCATCTGTGAGAGAGAACAATATCGCCCTTCTCTCTTTTTTTTTTCCCTCTCTCAGCTCCTTTCTCATGTCTTTTTTTTCTTTCTCTTGATCGATTGACCAGTGTCTCACAAATAACAATAATATATCAGTGAAAGAGAAGATAGTAATATAATTAAGAAACGGACGGAAATGTGGAGGCGCATGCAAAAACTCCGTATAATTCTGTCCCCTCTGACCCACGCAACCCCCGTTCCACAGTGCATATTTTAAGCTACTACTAGCTCCCTCCCGGGTTCTGACACGCCTATCCCCTCCTTCAAAAGTACCACCAGTTTTATCAAATAATTACAGATTAAGCCATCGCCTTGAAGTTTTGTTTGCTTTCTTTTTCTTAGTAGTAAAGAAGATTCCTTTTGTAGCAACTTTGAGCTCGATTGGTTGTCATAACTATGTCGTAAATTTTGTAGATGTGAGTGAATTACATACAAGTAAATTTTATGATGTTTAGCTGTCATATAAAATTATAAGTGAAAAAGTGTACATGTTTTACGATACTTAATTGTCGTAATGTGTAATTCGTAAGTAAAAAAATTGACCACAAAATTGGCTGATTTAAAAAAAATAAGTAACTAAAAAAATAAAATAATTAATTTTAAAAATAAAGTAAGAATAATAAATATAATTAAAAAAATATTAAATATCAAATATCAAATAATTAAGTATTAAATTAAAGATTAAATAATTAAAAAGAATTAAATACTTAAAAATAAAATACTAAATACTAAATAATTAGATATTAAATAATTAAATAAATAAAGTAAATTTATTAAATAATTAAAAATATTAAATATTTAAAAATGTAATACATTAAATAATAAATAATTAAAAAATAAAAATTTGTAAATATTAAAAATTAGATAATTAAAATTTTTATCTAATAATAAAAACTTATGAGATTTATATTAAATATTACTAATCTATAAATAAAGTAAGAATTAAAATAAGTAGAATACATTATATTAATTTAGTATTAAAAAATTAATCTTGAAATAAAAAAGATTCAAATATTAAAAATTACTGAGTTATTAGTAAAAACTTTAATCTAACAATTATATGTAATATAATAATAAAAAAATTCTCATAATCTAAAAAAAATAATCTAATACAAATTAATCTAACTACAATTAATTGTTAACAATACAAATTTACATGACCATAAAATTAACTCTTTGTGCTGCAAGTAGGCTGTAAGTGGGATTTACATAACCACAAATTAACTGTTTGTGTTCCAAGTAGATCGAAATTGGGATGCAAGTGTATTTTACGATTCATAGTCCAAACAAACGCCGTAAGCCGTAAATCGTAAGTTCGACTTTCGACATGAAACAAAAACACCCTTTATTTGTATCAATATTGGCCTGTGAGAGAAAGTTACATGGGTTTCAGGGGCAGCTCAACCTCTAGGCAAATGAGGCAGTTGCTTAGGGCCCCCAAATATAATGGGGCCTCCAAAATTATAGTGTAAATTAGTATTTAACTAAACTAAGAAATATAAAATATAGAAAATATTTTTTATTTGTTCAAGTGGGCGTTCCGGAGTGGTTATTGGACATGACTAGAAATTGTGTGGGCTTTGCCTGCACGAGTTTGAATTCTTTCATCCACGCTTTTTTTATTTTTTTTCCCTCTTCATTTTATATTAACAGGAAAAACATGAGTTTCTTCCACTTTCCCAAGCTAATATCCTTCACTCCCTATAACTTTTAATTATAATTAAAGAGGAGTCTCTTCCACTTCCTCAGCTGTCTTTTTCACTCTGACTAACTATTTAATTATAATTAGAGAATTTTTCAAAATTAAAACTCTCTCTCTGTGCAGCGTCGCTCTTCATCGCCCCCGTCGCCCAGACCTCAGACTGACGGAAGGACCTGCAACTGCTCTGTAGAAAAAGATACATTAGCAAAACTTGAATACAAAAGCTTGATTAAAAATTTTGCATCTTAAAAAGCTAGAAGAATTATTTTTCAATAAAATAATAATTAAATAAAATATTAGTTAATATTAATTACTTTTTAAAGTATATTTTAAAATGGCCAATTTGAAATTTTCACCTAAGGTCTCCCTAAAAATTGAGCCGCCCCTGATGGGTTTTGTAACTTTGTACCCGAAAAAGATGATACAAAGTCTAATGAGCAAGGTAAAGTGTCAAAAAATTAGACGGACATATATAGTTATTGTTAAAATGAATTATACTAATTTTCTTTTGTACGTACATGTGCAGTAAAAATAAAAATAAACATAATTTTTTCTATTTTAGATAGTGACTTTTCATTGTTTTATTATATAAATTAACTATAATTCTTGAGAATTGAAAGATACTTTTTCATTCTGAATGCTCCGATTAATGCAACAAACACAATTATAATATGTAAACATATTTACCATTTCATACCATCAATTTATAAATTAAGTGTGAGCACAATAAATGCACGAAGATACTAACACGAATGCAATAAGACACGATACAATGGCTCGGGATCGGGCTGTATTGTGCGAGACCCGATATCTCATACCACATGACTCGCAATAGATGTATCCATGTTTTCTCACCATTGTAGTAGAGTAGTAATGTTTGTGGTTATTCTCTATTTTCCTAGAATTTTCAGTATTTTAAATTTTTGTGGTATTAAAACATAAACAGAAAACAAATTATTCTGCAATATTACTATATAAACAAACTAAAAGGAAAGAGTGATATCTGGCCTTAGAGAGAGCAGTCGTGATAGATCGCTATCCTAAAAGACTGAGTCCTGCCCTATCGCTCGGTGTTGAACGACCGTTATCGACCAACAGTAAAAGTCCCTGGAAAAGACCAGCATTCGGGCTTGACTGCAAGCCTGTGTCCCTGCACAATTCGGAGCGGATGCCACAAAAACAGAAAGAAACCCGCAAAAAAGTAAGACAGGAGAGAAGAATTTTAGTTGCCTTCTCAATTGCAGCGAGAGCGCAAGAGAAAGAATGAAGAAGAGATGAGAGGAGAAGATCGCTCGTTGCTGTGTCTCCTTTCGTTTTCTTCCACTTTGCTATAGGCTAGAGTAATAATCCGTTAGAGGTTTATCTGATCACGTTTTAACAATTATTAGTTATGAGTTAAGACTTAATCAGTAATTAGTCTGTCATGAATTATTCAGATAGTCTGAAACAATCAGAGAATGAAAAATAAAAAATAAAATGGCTCGGGATCAGGCTGACTCGCGCTCGCTCTGACGCCAGGGCGTGAGCTGGAGGGCAGGTAAAATAAGAAATGAATGGTATATAAACTACCTTCTTTCTCATCTCCTGTCCCATCTGAGACTAAATATGAGATAGACTTATATCCTTTCAGAAGGATTTGATCCCGGATCCTTCCCACTCAAATTCAACCCTCCAACATTCGAATACAAGATCCACTTCGTTGAAGTTGATCTATACTATTTCAAGTATCTATAAACCAAAAATCAAGTGTTTTAAATACTTTTTGCCCATCCATCAAGTAGGGGAAAAACGGACGGCCTAAATAGTGAGTTGGTTAGTTTAACGGTGTAGAACATTTGAAATCTAACAAAAATTAGTTTATAGGGGTTTTTAAATGTTTAGATCATAATGAAATGGCCGGATCGAGAATTTGTATGTCTAAAGACATAGATCTAACCAACTGACTACTTTCGGCCGTCCATTTTGCGTCGCTTGATGGATGGGCAAAAAGTATTTAAAACACTTGATTTTTGGTTTATAGATACTTGAAATAGTATAAATCAACTTCAACGGAGTGGATCTTGTATTCGAATGTTGGAGGGTTGATTTTGAGTGGGAAGGATCCGGGATCAAATCCTTTTGAAAGGATACAAGTCTATCTCGACTAAATATAGTTAAAAAACTCAAGATTTTCTATGGGGCTGCAAGTAGGGCTTCTTTATGTGTTCAGTAGTCTAAGGTTCAAATATAGTTTGCATCTGATCATGATTTGTTCTAAATAAAATAAATGATTATTTCTATTTATACCCTCCAAATCTTTCGTATTTATAAAATTACCCCAAAATTCTCATATTTTTAATATTACCCTCCTAATTCTATAATTTGATTAAAGTTACCCCACCACCAGTTAAGAAATATCAAAAAGGAATATTCCAATAACTTTGGTGAAATTCCTTTAATACCCCACATTCAATTAATATCATTCTAATTAAATCTAAATTAAATTTTAATTAAACTTAAGTTAAATCTAATTGATCAATTAATCGATTGATCGGGTGAGTGGGGAGAGAAGGGCAAGGAGGGGTCATCTCGAATCCCCACCCATACTCACAAGATCTTTTCCTTTCCCTCACAAACCCCCTTCTATAGGTCATCACAAAACTCAATTTCCTCACTCTGGCAACATACCCAGATGTTATTCTAGCCTCAACATCAAATTCTGATCAACAAATCATCAAATTGCTACAAAAAGAAAAGCGCTCAAGGGAATCATACAATAATTTAATCCAAACCCATTACAAGAATACTCATGCTGTCAAGTCCCTGGCACTACTGTGCCAAATGTAATTCATTGGGTTTGCACCCGAACAAGGCATCCTATGCCTGCTTAATTGATGCCCTTGGGAGCCTGGAGAGGACCCTTGAGCTCGAAGCCATGTTCTGAGAGATGAATTGGTTGGGCCTTTGACCAAGCTTGAAAGACTACAATGTTCTGTTGAGGGGATGCTCTTTGCGTCGCAAAAGAGCAGCTTCTTCACTAGCCCATGAGTCACCGCCATCACGCCAAGTGATGCTCGCTCTTCTTGATATTTCTTTGAATCTATTCTTATTGTTCTTAGTTTAGATGCTTAATTTGTTTGTGACCTAAATGGAATTAGACTGATGAGGAAGAAAGTGATGAGGAGAGGTGGCACTGGCGGCGAATGGGTGGGTGAGCGAGTGAGTTTGAATGAATCTGTGAGGAAGAAGGAGAGAAATAGAGGGATTTGATCGGTTTAGAAATTGACTCCCAATCCTCTTTCTAAAATCAAGATCGGACTTCTTGAAACTGAAATGAAATTGATGAACTGAATTGATTGCATTTGGGGGTAAATTTGATAAAAAATTGAGGTTAAAAACGTAATTGTATTTTAAAACTGTTAAAAAGATAATATCAGGATAAATTTGATCAAATTAAAGAATTAGGAGGATAATTTTAGTAATATGAAGATTTGAACGTTAATTTTAGAAACATAGAAGATTTGGGGGTATATAGAGAAATAACCCATAATTTGTTAAAATATCTGCAATAAAAGCTATTTTGTAGGTGGCAAATGTGTAAGACAATATTTTACAAATTAAGGGTAATTAAGGCACTAAAAATTAGCCCCGTCCCTTTGTCCATGTGAGCGGATATTGCCACCCGAAGAAATGAGAAAGGCACCCCCACAAAATATTTAGATGGAGGGAATATTTTCACCCCAAAGAATTATGAAGGCACCTCAGGATTAAGACACCCCATTTTATGATAAAGGCACCCTACTCAAAATCAAAAAATGACCCAAAAAACTCTTCTTTTTCTTCTCCTCTTCCTCTCCCTCATCGTCGGCGACCCGGGACTTATCCTCTCGCCGGCGACCACCTCCCTTCCCGGCGAACCCCCCCCCCCCCCCCCCCCCCCCCCCCCCCTCCCTTTCTTCTTCTTTCTCCTCCTCCTCCTCCTCCCTCCCCTTGGCCTCCCCCGCTCCGCCTCCCCTCCGCCCGCCCCTCCCCAACCCCCGGTTGGTCTCTCCCTCGAGAAAATAAGAGCATTCATTTACAAATTATTTTACAGTAAAACAAATAACTAAAAATGAAAAAGAGATTTTCTGATATACAATATTATGAGTTGCAACTCAAAACAAAAACTTTTAATGTGTGAAGTTCCTTCTTCATTCTCTGGGATGTCAATATTCCCTCCCCTTGTCCTCCATCCGGCCCTGTCCTAGGTTGCCTGCTTAAAGCCCATAGCCATTGTGTACAGACGAGGTAGCTTTTTGCGATTCCGAATCAACACCCTTGTCGTCTAGCTGTAATTAATATCTAACCAAAGGGCATTTTCGTCACACCTGCTTCTATATAAAAATTTCCGACAGGGTTTTCTTTTTTTCTCTCTCCCTCTCTTTTTTAGAAGAGCCTCGGCAGAGAGAACCTGTGGGCTGCTGAAAGCAGCCGGAACAACAAGAAGCGAGAGAAAACTAAATTTTAGAGAGAGAAACAGGGTTTCTCGCTTCTTCTCTTTGAATCAGAGCTGCTGCAGAGATCCGCCGTGACCGAATCTTGATCTCTCACTCAGGGATGCTGCGAAAACACTAAAGGCCACTGTGCTCGAGTGAGTGCGACATCGATGCTACTGGTACGAAACAGTGTTGCTTTTTAATTTGTTTATTGTGGGACTTTTCGGCGCCGATCCTAAAGCTAATGAGAACTGCGGATCTTCAGAGGTTAATTTCTCACATTCGAACGCCTTAAATCGAGCTCCAGACGCGGAGAAATCGCTTTGGACGTCGGATCTAGGTCCGATTTGGATCGGCGACTCGCTTCGCATGAAGGAAACGGCGCGGGTTTCGAATCTCGAGAAATAAGCGAAGGGAATGTTTTGAGCGCAGAGTTTGAAGTATTTTAAAAGGGAGAGGAGAGGAGAGGAGAGGGGAGTTGATTCTTCGATGGAATGAGAAAAGAAAAGGGGAAGACGTTAGAAGAAAAGAAAGCTAACGAATCGACAAAGGCATCTGGTAAAGTTTTCAATTATTTGAGGTTTTCGCGCTCTTGTACTGTTGCATTTGTTTATTGTAGAATTTGATTAGGGTTTGAAACAGTTGTTGTGCTTGGGAGTTTGTTTGTCCTTTGCTATCTCCCATCTCTCTCAGTTCTCGAAGGGCTTGTTTTGTTTTCGAAAGGCTTGTTTTGTTTTGTGCTTGCTGTCTACTAGAGGAATGGGGCACTGAAATCTTGGACGTGGTTTCCCAATCGGTGCCCATATGTTTATTTGGAAGCCAAAGAGGCAAACCGAGTGAGTTCAATTTTTATGCTCAAAAAGATTTCTTTGTTGTGGGTAATGGTAAGAAGAACGAAAAAAATCACAGCTTTGATTGAAAACTTTTAGGGGGTGGTGTGTGGGGTGGGGTTCAAGAACAAGGGCAGTTCTTTTGAATCACTAGAGAGATGATGGCTGTTACTTCTTGCAAAGAAGGAAAGGGAGGGATGGACCCTGGAAAGTACGTTAGGTACACTCCGGAGCAAGTCGAAACACTCGAGAGGTTGTACCATGAGTGCCCGAAACCGAACTCTCTCCGCAGGCAGCAGCTGATCAGGGAGTGCCCCATTCTCTCCAACATTGAGCCCAAACAGATTAAGGTTTGGTTTCAGAATCGAAGGTATAGTTTTCTTGATAAAGGGATGCTGGGTCTTTTTGTTGAAGGGTATCTGTTCATGTTTGTGCTTTTGTGTTTTCAGATGTAGGGAGAAACAGCGGAAGGAAGCGTCAAGGCTTCAGGCAGTGAACAGGAAACTTACGGCGATGAATAAGCTGTTGATGGAGGAGAATGATCGCTTGCAGAAGCAGGTGTCTCAGTTGGTGCACGAGAATGGCTACTTTCGTCAACAGATGCAGACTGTAAGTGTTATTGACTTGTTTTATCATCTAATTTTGGGTTCTGTGGGTTATGGGTTAAAACATCTTGTTTATTGGTTTGTTTGTGTTCGTTTAGGCTGCGTTAGCGACCACAGACACGAGCTGTGAGTCGGTGGTGACAAGTGGTCAGCACCATTTGACGCCTCAGCATCCACCAAGAGATGCTAGTCCTGCTGGGTAAGCTAAATTGTTTCTGATTCTTTTCTTAGTCATCTCTTTGCCCTTTAGTTTGTTTTGTTCGAGTGGCTAATGGTGTTTGACTGTTTTTGTCAAAGACTTATGTCCATTGCAGAGGAAACTTTAGCAGAGTTTCTATCAAAGGCAACTGGAACTGCTGTTGAGTGGGTCCAGATGCCTGGGATGAAGGTATCCCCTGCTGTTTTGCCTTAGGCCAATTTTTTGGATAAATGTTTTTTTTTCAAATTTAATTTTAAAAACAGATCTCTCTCAAATTTATTTCCAAAATTGATTTCTGACAGACCAGCTTGGCTCCACGTAGGTTGAGATGTTTCGCCACATTTCTGTGGCGGGCTCCGGTTTTTTTTTTTTTTGTGTGTGTGTGTGTGTGTGTGTGTGTGTGTGTGTTGTGGGGTGGGGGGGGGGGTGTTTATCCGGGGTTGGTAACCCCGACCTAGAGTGAAGCTCAATTTTGACCTTTATTCTTGGCTCGGGGTTGCTAACCCTGGACAAATATTCGAAGCTTAACTGGGTTTGAAGCAAACTTTTGTAGAGAATGGGGAGATCAGGAATCACAGCACTTGTGTTTCATAAGTGACCCATGTCACTAAATCAGTCAGTTGACTGAAACAATTTTCAATCTTGTTGACATTCTGATCTCTAGCTGAACATCCCGGCGGAGAGTTGGGTTCTTTTCTGAGAGCCTGAATTCTATTTTATTTACTTATCTTTTTTGATTATGTTCACATGATTGTCTGAAATCTATATATCAAGTTGACATATTAGTTTAGAAGCTTTAGATTTATCCTCAAACTCCAAGGCTGTTACACTAGAAAATTTTGAAGGTGTTATTACCCTTTAAATTCAATTGAGTTCAGGGATCTGTTTCTTTTTGACCCTTGGATGTGAAATGATTAGATTTATGTCCGATGTATTTTGTGTGTTATGCATCTATGCTTGGTCCGGAGTTGGCAACCCCGGACGAGAATATACGAAATGTTCGTCCGGGGTTGCTGCCCGGACCAAGTTTAAAGTTCAAAATATAGAATGTCTTCGTCTGGGGTTGCCAACCTCGGACCAAGAGATGGTAGCCGGCTGCGCTCAGAACTCGCCGCGCTCAGAACTTGTCACGCTGGCGTGGCCGAACGACCCAATGCCTACGTGGCGCCGAGCTGCCCTGTCAGAGGTAAGTTTTTGGAAATAAATTTGAGAGGTCTGTTTTTGAAATTAAATTTGATAGAAGGGTTTAATCAAAATTGCCCTTTGCCTTATTGATCAATGATAAGAATATCTAATGTTTCGGAGTGAATTTGCTTGCTTCGATTTGTACCATTTGGTTAACAAGATCATTTTTTTATTAATTGGATCTTGTACAGCCTGGTCCGGATTCCATTGGAATCATTGCTATCTCACACGGTTGCACTGGTGTGGCAGCACGAGCTTGCAGCCTAGTAGGTTTAGAACCTACAAGGGTAACTTTCTGGATTATTCCTGTGAATTTTATCAAATTCCAACCTGGGTCACGGTAATTAATTGCTTGGCTTTAGGTTTAATTTTTTAAATTTGTTGCAGGTCGCTGAGATCCTGAAGGTTCGACCATTGTGGTTCCATGATTGTCGATCTGTGGATGTCATAAATGCTCTGCCCACCGGAAATAGTGGAACCATTGAGCTGCTCTACATGCAGGTAAAATGTCTTTTTTTTTGTGTGTCTGAGGTAGCTTAATCTTGGTTCAAAATTTGAAGTGCCATGGGCGTGGTTGGTTGTAGCTTTATGCTCCTACAACACTGGCACCTGCTCGTGACTTCTGGTTGCTTCGCTATACATCAGTTTTGGAAGATGGAAGTCTTGTGGTATGTATGAGGAATATGCAGTATGATCATAAATTTTGCTTCTCATGTTGCCTATTACATGTAAAACTTTTGCTTGATCTTCTCTGTTTTAGATCTTGTGCTTATCACTTGTGCATGTTATGAGATATTTTAGGTCTGTGAACGGTCACTCAATAGCACACAAGGTGGTCCGGGTATGCCTCCTGTGCAGCCTTTTGTCAGGGCAGAAATGCTTCCAAGTGGTTATTTGATTCGACCCTGTGAGGGAGGCGGGTCTATAATTCACATTGTTGATCATGTGGACTTGGAGGTATAAAAATAGTTTTCTTGGTTGCATTAAGTTTTTGTTTAATAGAACAGTTTAACTGTAATTCATACTATGTTTAATGAGTACTAAAACAGTAAAACTACTATTGCTCTTAACCAGCCATGGAGTGTTCCTGAAGTTTTGCGGCCATTGTATGAATCATCAACTGTGCTTGCTCAGAAGATGACAATGGCAGTGAGCAGACATCTTCTCTTCTGTTTTTTATTTATTTTATTTTATTTTTTGAGCTTCATGATAAGTGGCCACATGTAGTGGAATTTCCGGTGTATTGTTTTGTTATTTCATAAGGACAGCTTTTGTGCAAGCAGCAATACTACAAATGAAAGGCACAATTAATACGGAGGATGGAAGAAGAAAATGACTTAGGGCACTGCCATAATTTCCCTATATGCTCATGAATGCTATTTTTTTTATTTAATACAGGCATTACGACATCTAAGGCAAGTTGCACATGAAATTTCACATTCTAGTATCACGGGATGGGGAAGGCGGCCTGCAGCTCTAAGAGCACTTAGCCAGAGGTTGAGGAGGTGGGGAAATTCAGTTGTCTTATTTTCTTTGTTCTATTACCAATTTTTGTCGGATCCTAATAGGTTAAACATGTAGGGGTTTCAATGAAGCTTTAAACGGCTTTGCTGATGATGGGTGGTCCATGATCAATAATGATGGTATGGATGATGTTACTATCCTTGTTAACTCTTCGCCTAGCAAGATGATGAGCTTGAATCTTGGCTTCTTAAATGGGTTTCAATCTTCCACCAACTCTGTGCTCTGTGCCAAGGCATCCATGCTCTTACAGGTTCACATATTAAATTTTATCTGCCTTATTTTGCCAAACAAACACTAATAGGAAATAGAAAAAGTAATAAATATGCCAACTGATGTGTTCTTTGATAATAATGGAGTGTAGCTTCTGTACTGTAAAAGAAATGTGGGCCTACATACTATCTTTTGTACTGAGTTCCAAAATGGAAGGAAACACCATTCTATTAGCAAGTCCTGGTATGCTGGATGGTTATGCTGATGACCTGTGGTGTATGCTGTAACCTCTAGTACAACTAGCACAAGTAAGCATCTAAATGGGGCATGCATGCATTTAGTTTTCTCAACTCTTTCAACTGTTGATTGCGGTCTTCATTATAGTTGGAATAGGGTGCCAAGACAAGGATAAGTTTTTATATCTGGCATATCGGCTGGCTAACAAACTTGCCTATTGGGTCTATTAAGTTTCTAGACAATTAAGCTGTTATAGGCCTTCAGGAAGATGATAAAAATCCTATTTTGGCATTCAAGTGTAGGGTAATTTGTACCAGATACCGGAGAAAATTGAGAATCAATTTTCGCAAGTTTTCCATTTGTTGATGACTGACTTCATCTTAAGCTGTAGGTTGCAGAGACATGGACAACTGTTCCTCACAGTGGATTAGAACCTGCTTACCAGAATCTGTTAGTTTTTTAGTCAATGGCATTGCTGTAGACCATTGATTAGATATTTAAACCATATTTTTGCATTAAGATTTTGTGTTCTTCTTTCTTAAAGTGTTAAAAGGGTATAATAATTGTTTGTCTTCTTATGGAAATACTTGTATTATAACGAAAATTTTCAAAATAAAATGATTGCGTAATAAATGCCACCAAATTGCCTAATTGTTGTAGGTTTTTGTGATGTTACATTTGGTTATTCATGTTGTTTCTAAAAATATTTACCTGATTTACTCATTATCAGCTATATATATATATATATATATATATATATATATATATATATATATATATATATATATATATATAGGGCTATCTGTACCTCAGCCTGCGGGCTGAGAGAGTTTCTCAGCCTGCGGGACGTGGCTGAATATAGGCCACACATCGGTCGCAGAGTGTGGGCGCCACAAAAAATCAAAAAATCCCGCCTAAACAATCGTGAATCAAAATGACAAAAATACCCCTTTTAAATGACGACTGCGACTTCTAGCATTCAAAAGTAAAAAAATATTCACCTTTATATAATGCTTGTTACTAGTATATTATCTCATACCTAAAAACTATATTTTTACTCAATCATCCGTAGTTCCCCCACCGATCCTACTACGGATGCAATTTATGGTCGCAGTTAATCATTTATCAGTTCCCAATGCGACTTTGGTCGCAATAATTACTGTTTTGGAGTTCAAAGTAATTTAAAGTTATAGTGTATTAACTTTTAAACTGTTTTGGATAACTGAACAGTCACCTAGGAAGTATACAATTTTGGGAAAAGATAGAAAATATATTTGAGAGATATTCACGTGGTCAAAGAGCTTAAACCTTTTGGAATTCCGGGATTAAAAGTATATAAAGGGTCATGAGCAAAGGATTAAAAACATACTAAGTTATTTTTGCTCAAACTAGTTACTCTTAACTGTTCTGAAAATAAGTTCAAAAAATGTCTTCACCATCACCACCGTCTTCACCGGAAAGAAGCCAATACATTCAAACAATGTCTTCACCATCACCACCGTCTACCTTGGTCGCAGTTGGTGGTCTTTAATCTTAATCAACAACATCACTGCGACCTTGGTCGCAGTTGGTCTTTATAAATAATCAACAACAACACTGCGACCTTGGTCGCAGTTGCTGATCTTTACTCTTAATCAACAACATAACTGCGACCTTGGTCGCAGTTGGTGGTATTTATAAATAATCAACAACAACACTGCGACTTTGGTCGCAGTTGATGGCCGCAGTCTTAAAAAAAAAAAATCTGCAACCTTGGTCACGGTTTTTTGGTCGCAATGTCGACCCTGGTCGCAGTTGTTTCTGTTTGCACTGTAGTCTTATGTGACCTTGGTCGCAGTGTGGTCTCTGGTCCAAGTTGTTTTGTTTGCAATGCATGACTGCGACCAAAGGTCGTAGTTTATTAAAAAACAAATATGCTTTTTATTTATTTTCACGAATTTATCTCCAGGCATGTGAAAAATGATACAAAAAACGATCTCTTATACAATAAGATTGAGTGTTACAATATAGCAGTAGAAAGAAAACTAAACATCAAAAAGAACCATTGTTGACTAAGAGCAGTGTTGTTATTGAGGTCTTTTTATTTATGTCCACGCATTTATCTCCAGGCATGTGAAAATGATACAAACGCTCTCTTATACAATAAGATTGAGTGTTACAATATAGCAGTACAAAGAAGACTAAACATCAAAACAACCAAGAAGACTAAACATCAAAAGAGCCCTTGTTGAATAAGAGCAGTGGTGTTATTGACGTCCCCGTGTATTAAAAAACTGTGGACGTCGAGGACCATGACTTCTTCCCTTGTGGACGAATATCGATCAAGTTCACCGGCCAAAATATTCTCCCAAAGGCCCAGCGAACTTGAAAAAGGACAATCAAGCTCTGGGTCTTCTTCGTGCATAGGGTCATCTTCATCCATGGAGGCAGGCCCCTGTTAGAGACTCTGAAGAAGGCTGAAATTCTCAGAGCAATTGCTCTCAAATGAACACAGTCTAATTATGGGCTGTTAAAGGGAGAGGGTGAGCCCTATTTATGGGCAGCCCATAATAACAGCTTCGGGAAACAGCGAATGGTGCGGGTTCATCAACGTAGACTTGACGTTAAAAAGATCTCATAAAATCTTTATGACAGGTCGCGTCTCACGGAGTGAGTCCAAGTCGCATCAGACAACAGACAACTTTTCATTTTTCATTTAGATTCAATAAAATGACTTAATCCAAAACAACACTTAATAAAACAAGAACACGGCGACCTTGGTCGCTATGCATGTTAATCTAAAGGAAAACACTTACTTAACGTACTGCGACCAAGGTCGCAGTCCACGTAAAGCAACCTAAGATTGCAGTTGCTGGCCATATTTATCAACAACAACACTGCGACTTGGTCGTATTTAACCATGGTCGCAGTTAATAATTATATTACTTCACCTTATAAATTTTTAAAATGAAAGGTTGCGACATTGGTTGCAGTTGCTGGACGCAGACTTAATAAATACACTGCGACCTTGGTCGCAGTTGCTGTACTTTAGTCTTAATCAACAACAACACTGCTACCTTGGTCGCAGTTTCTGACCGTAGTATTAATAAAAAAAATGCGACCTTGATCGCAGTTGTTGGTGTTTAGTCTTAATAAAATACACACCGACCTTGGTCGAAGTTGCTGGTCTTTACTCTTAATCAACAACATCACTGCGACCTTGGTCGCAGTTGGTGGTCTTTACTGCGACTTTGGTCGCAGTTGATGGCCGCAGTCTTAAAAAAATAATCTCCAATCTTGGTCGCTATTGCTCGTTTTTAGTCTTAATCAACAACAACACTGCGACGGTGTGACACGTTACCCCAACAGTTGCTTAGTCGCAGTCTTTGGTCGCAGTGTCGACACTGGTCACAGTAGTTACTGTTTGCAATGTATCTTATGCGACCTTGGTCGCAGTGTCATCTATGGTCATAGTTGTTTTGTTTGCAATGCATGGCTGCGAAAAGTTCGTATTTTATTAAAAAAATAAATATGCTTTTTATTTATGTCCAGGCATTTATCTCCAGGAATGTGCAAATGATACAAAACGATCTCTTATACAATAAGGTTGAAGTGTTACAAATACAGCAGTACAAAAGAAGACTAAAACATCAAAAAAATCCCTTGTTGACTAAGAGCAATCTTCTTCTTGAGCTCTGGTGGCAGCAGAATCAATAAGATTGAGTGTTACAAAGAAGACTAAACATCAAAGTAGCCAAGAAGATTAAACATCAAAAAATCCCTTGTTGACTAAGAGAAATCTTCTTCTTGAGGTCTGGTGGCAGCAGAATCAATAAGATTGAGTGTTACAAAGAATACTAAACATCAAAGTATCCAAGAAGACAAAACATCAGAAGAGCCAAGAAGAGCCCTTGTTGACTACTAAGAGCAATCTTCTCCTGGAGGTCTGGTGGCAGCAGAAACTTTCATTGATGAACATCTCTTCACCAGAAGGTTATCCAGTGAGCATGGAGTTTCCTCGATGTCACTTCTGTGGTAAGAGAGGAGGTTTTGAGACCTCACAGGGAATGCTACCCACCACTATATCCACCACATCCCCCGCCGCCATACCCACTCTGACCATCCGTCACCAGCAAGCTTGACTGGTGCGTCAAGTGAGAACAGATCTCGGTGAGGATTAAGTCCTCGTCAGGGATCATGACTTCTTCCCTTGTGAACGACGAGGACCATGACTTCTTCCCTTGTGGACGATGAGGTCTATGACTTCTTCCCTTGTGGACGAACATCGATCAAGTTCGTCAATAGGGTCATCTTCATCCATGGAGGCAGGCCCCTGTTAGAGACTCTGAAGAAGACGGAAATTCTCAGAGCAATTGCTCTCGAAAGAAAACAGTCTAATTATGGACTGTTAAAGGGAGAGCGTGAGCCCTATTTATAGGCAGCCCATAATAACCATAATAATGGTTCATTAATCAGAATCGTCGGCATTAATGGTCTCCAACCGCCAGCGCCGGTTTGAAAATAAAAGACATTAACGCCTAAACCCAATGAAGAACCGACACGTAGACAAACCACTTCGGGAAACAACGAATGACGCGTAGACCAAAGTCGCAGTCCACGTAATGCAACCCTAGATTGCAGTTGCTGGCCATCTTTATCAATAATAACACTGCGACCTTGGTCGCATTTAACCATGTACACTGCGACAAAAGACTTTGGCTAAGGTCGCAGTTTAAATGTACAATGCGAGCAAAGACTCTGACTACATTATATTCAAAAAAAATAATTACTTAACGTACTGCGACCAAAGTCGCAGTCCATCTAATGCAACCCTAGATTGCAGTTGCCGGCCATCTTTATCAATAACAACACTGCGACCTTGGTCGCATTTCACCATGTACACTGCGATGAAAGACTTTGACTAAGGTCGCAGTTTAAATGTACAATGCGACCAAGACTCTGACTACATTATATACAAAAAAAATTAAACTATAAAGTAGAATTTTATCGCAGGCTGAAAACAATGATCTGAAAAGATTTTATATTTTCAAAAAAAAATTTATCCCAGGCTGAAAAGGAGAAACTACATCTTTCAAAAAAGAGGTAAAGAAATAAGGCGAAAAGTAATTTATATTCTATAAAGAGCGGCAAAATAAAAGGGGGGAAAAATAATAATAAACAATAAGGAAAAGTTATCATAAGGGGTATTGGTAATTTAACTTCTACCTAAAAGCAGACCGCAAGTCAGTGAGGTGACAAATCGAGCCACGTCACCGCAGGCTGAGAGAGTACTCTCAGCCCGCGGGCTGATATACATTTTCTCATATATATATATATATATATATATATATATATATATATATATATATATATATATGAAGTATTCTCAAAGTGCTCACTTTTGCTATCACAGAATGTTGCTCCAGCAACACTCTTAAGGTTCCTGAGAGACCACCGATCAGAATGGGCAGACAGTAGTATAGATGCTTACTCTGCTTCATCTGTCAAAGCTACTCCTTGTATTTTACCTGGGTCCCGGATTGCAGGCTTTGGGGGTCAAGTTATACTTCCTTTGGCGCATACACTTGAGCATGAAGAAGTAAGAAGTTTATCTTTATTACTTAATGTCATTATTGGTTGCTTTACCCATTTAGTGGTGCATTTAGAATATTTTTATGATCTTTTGTTCCTGCTTATTTTTATTTTTTTTTATCATGTTCCTGCCAGCTCTTGGAGGTTCTCAAATTGGAAAATATTGGTCATATTCAGGATGCTCTTATGCCTAGAGATCTGTTTTTCTTGCAAGTAAGTCTTCAATGTTCATTTTTTTGTTCTTCTTGTCCTTTGCAATAGAGATGATAGTGCTAATTGTCATCTTTCTTTTAAGGAAGTTTCAATATGAAAGGAAAGAGGGATCACTTATTCTTTCATCCAGCTTTTGTTGCTGACTTCATGTGGAAAAAAAAATGCAGGATCCCTTATAAAGATTAAATAGAAGTTCTCTTATAACAATTCTTGGTCTGAAATCATATGTCTCATTTATTTTTTGTGCTGAACCACTAACTATATTCATCCATCAATCTTGTCAGACATAGATATGTTGTCAATTTAGATGATTAAATTTTGTGTTGCAATGGGATGCATTTATAATAGATTAAAGTTTTATTCAACCTGGAGTAGATCTATTGTACGGGTTTTTTCCGTTCATTGGTGGTGCTGGCCAAAATGAATTAACTTGCCTAATTGTTGGCAGTTACGTATCTTCATATATATTCAGCTGGTATGATGCTCATGTTACCGGCTGTTTTGGCAGCTCTGCAGTGGTGTGGATGAGAATGCAATCTGGACTTGTTCTGAGCTTGTTTTTGCCCCAATTGATGCATCTTTTGTTGACAATGCCCCTTTATTGCCTTCTGGGTTCCGTATTATTCCCCTGGATACTGTGACTGTAAGTGCATTTTTATATAATGACGACATAATTTAAAACTGTAATTGTATTAATCTCTGCTAATTATTAGTTAAAAAATTCCTACGGTTATTGGTCTTTGCAACACAGTTTAATAGTGTTTATTCGGGAAAATTTCATCATATGTTTACAAAGGAACTGTTCAATGCAGGAAAACTCTAGTCCAAATCGCACGTTAGACCTGGCTTCTACTCTTGAAGTTGGAAAAGCAGAGTTGCTGGTGATTTAAGTGGTAATTGTGGCACCTGGAAATCTGTCATGGCAATAGCATTCCAATTTGCTTTTGAGAATCACCTTCAAGAAAATGTGGCGACCATGGCAAGGCAATACACCTGCAACATAATATCATCTGTCCAGAGGGTCGCTTTGGCGCTCTCCCCTTCTCGTCTAGGTAGCGATGGTGTCCTCCGACCACCACCAGGAAGTCCGGAGGCAGTCACACTTGCGCGCTGGATCTGTCATAGCTACAGGTATGATGCCGTTCTATCGCAATATCATAGTATTAGCACTCTAAAAAACATACTGCATATTGTATACCCGCGTGTATTTGTACATCACACTCCTCTCTAATTCTTTTGATAAATCATGGCTTTTGAGTTTGCATTATATGTTTCTATTATTGAGAATCTCCAGTAAGATGACTTGCTTTAAAAAAAAACTCCTTTCCAGTATGGTCTTTTTTTGATATGCAAAGTTCTTTCAAGCAATCTAGATTACGAGGTTCAATAAATTTCTCCAGAAAATATAACTAGAAACTATAACATGGATTAGTAATTCTGGCTGAATCATTGTCTCATGTTATGGTCTGTACATCAGAGCGCAATGGTTCTCTGTTGGTGGACGGGGTTGGCAGTGGAACTGGAATAGTGACATGGTGTTAGAACTTGTTTTTCCTACAAGATGTGAATGGAGGGTTGTTGCTAATGGCTGGGGAACTTGGACAGGACATGATGTCAATTTACATTGTGAAAATATCAATTTGTTGACATCATGGAGGATGTACGGCATAAAATGACATTTTGATTGTAGAGAGAAGGGACATTTTAGTGCCTCTTAGCGTGTTCACCCTTTTTAAATTTGTTTTAGCTACTTTTCCAGGCAGCTAAACACTAAGAAAAAAAAGTGAGTCATTTTGTTTACTAATGCAACTGAGGCAATTAAGGATTATATATTTCTTTTGCTCATATCTTACAGTCTGGTATAACTTTTCATGGTCTTGCATCGAAACATTCATGACGTGCTTTACATATTATGTACCGCATGCACGGGCTTGTCTTTGCTGGTGCAATATAAGATTCCGTGTCTTTGAACATTGATTTTTGTCTTGGTTACAGTTCCCTAAGGACTCCCAATGCTGAAATATATGTAACCTATTGCCTTTCTCATTATTGGAACTTGGAACCCACTATATGGCCCATACTGTCTCAATTTATTACCTAATATTTGTCTCGATATCACAAATCCTGATTGGTTCTGTAGTGATTCTGGCAACCTTAAAAGTTCCATCAAATTCTATTGATTCTTAGCCATATAATTTTGTATCGAATATGGAGATTGTCCATATCTTGTACCTATGCGTTTGTGACGGATATGATCATTGTCCATAACTTCATGTCACATTTGTATCCCTATCTGCTTCTTCAAAATATGAATATTAAATTTCTCTTCTGGAAAATATCCATATCCAATAATCCCGAATATGCATTCTATGTCAAGGCCAATGTTACAAAGTTTAAAATATTGATATCTGTATCAATATTGATCAATGGTTTTTAGTATTGATATCTTCAATATCAGTCATCAATGTTGGTGATATTAGCAATATCGGCTAATATCTGCTAACATTATAAGGTCAATATCGTGTCTGGTACCTCAAAAGAGTTAAAACCCAATATGATATTTGCCATATATATAAATATTAGAGTTGTCCAATAAGTGAAATCATGGTTATAGAAGGACCCTTCAAGCATATTGGGACTTGAGGACACTTCTCATACTCCACTCTCACTTTGAGTAATAAAATACCGACTTATCACAATACAATTCTGTTCTTCCACGATAGGAGTTTTTGTGTGAGATAACTAATACTAGATTGTTTATTATGAACTTCTGAAAGTAAAAAAAATAGGAAAACTTATTTTGCACATGATAATGCAAATTTGTAAATAGCTATATATCTAATGAGTAATCATTCAAAATGGACGGTCGAAAGTAGTGAGTTTGTTAGATCTAAGTCTTTAGATATACAAATTCTTGATCCGGCCATTTGATTATGATCATTTAAAAACCCTTACAAACCAATTTTTGTTAGATTTCAAATGTTCTACACCGTTAAATTAACCAACTCACTATTTAGACTGTCCTTTTTTCTTCTACTTGATGCATGGGTAAAAAGTATTCAAAACACCTGATTTTTGGTTTATAGATACTTGAAATAATATAAATCAACTTTAACGGAGTGGATCTTGTATTCGAATGTCGGATGTTGGTATTTGAGTGGGAATGATTCGATCTCAAATCCTTCTGAAAAGACACAAGTCTCTCTCTCTCTCTCTCTCTCTCTCTATATAATATTATATATATATATATATATTATATATTATATATATATATATAAGTCAGAATCCTTCCCACTCAAATACAGCCCTATGACATCTGAATGTAAGATCCCCTCCGTTGAAGTTGATTTACATTATTTCAAGTAACTAAAAATAAAAAACATGTATTTTGAATACTTTTTGCCCATTCATCAAGCATGCGCAAAATGAACATTTGAAATAATTAGTTGGTTAGTTTAACGGTATAAAACATTTGAAATCTAACAAAAATTGATGTATGTGAGGGTTTTTAAGTGTTTAGATCATGATGAAATGGTCGGATCGAGAATTTGTATGTTTAAAGACGTAGATCTCAGCAATATGTTATTTTCTGCCGTCCATTTTACGCTATTTGATGGATAGGAAAAAAATATTCAAAATATATGATTTTTGGCTTTAGTTATTTGAAATAATGTAGATCAACTTCAATGGAATGGATCTTGTATTCAGATGTCGTAGGGTTGTATTTGAGTGGGAAGAATTCTACCCGAATCCTTCTGGAATGACACACGTCTCTCTCTCTATACACACACACACACATATAATGAAATCCAATAAGTTTTATAATAAATTGGAAAGTGGCAAGTTCCTTGATACTCTACAGACACGGCTCAGGTTCAATTCCTGCATTGGAGAAGTTAGATTTTCTTTGTTGAAAATGCAAAAATTTGTGGAAAGTCTGCGTCTAAGATATAATTGTATATTATTTGCAAATTGTTCAATAAAAGTTTGGTCAGCCGAACTATTCACATATAGCCAAATAGTTTTGATTTTTCACTGATTCACAAGTTATTTACAAATTTTTGAATAATTCACTGATCTTGTGATTAGGTGTAACACTAATTAAGACCCACAAGCGATCTTTATCTGAAAGAGCTAAGCTTCATATTGTTCATTTTGTTTCATCTTGTTATGTTACTCTTCAAACAAACTATTTCATTCATCGGCAAGGTATGCCATAGAAAATCAATTAACTTTTGCAGCATTGTCTAGTCTTATGATCAACTTCTAAACTCTTAGCTAATTTTCTAACCGATGTCAAGTTAGCTACCTGCATGGATGTTCCTACGTTTTGCTTTTAAGCTAATTTTTTAAAATGTAGATCATGGATGTTCGTATGCCGTTGCAGTGAATTATTAGTTGCCCATATATCAATAACCACATACGTTCTCGCTCCTACTTGCATGTGATGGTTTCTAAAACAGTTCTGCTATAATTGGGTGTTGTTTGAATAATACAAAGCAGATCTAAAGAGGTCGCACTGTATGCTTACCAATTTTCAGTTTTGATAGACTGATAATAAATGTTGCCTTTAAACAAAAAAACTTGTAACAGTTATGTTTAAAGTTGAAATATTGGTATTCATTATAGTAGGATTAGATGTTCAGTTATCTTTGTCTTGCAAAATCATGACTGTGGTGGTTATTTTCTGGTAACAACTTTGCCCAGAAGCTTAAGCTACCTTTTTTTTTTTTGGGGTGGGGGTTGTGGGGGGCGGGGTGGGGGTGGTTAGCTAAAAATGTATATCAAGCAACTTACCACTCCCCATGGGCCTTTGGCACTCTTGGGAAGACCAGGCCATCTTGAAAAGTGGTGCTGCTGTAGAATTGTGCTTGATAATTAATTCCATTTGATGGGAAATGCAATCATGATGGCATGTAAGGGAATCTCATCTACTGTCTCACAAGCATTGTT
Organism: Agave tequilana; assembly: GCA_038442645.1. Classification (NCBI taxonomy): domain Eukaryota; kingdom Viridiplantae; phylum Streptophyta; class Magnoliopsida; order Asparagales; family Asparagaceae; genus Agave; species Agave tequilana. The sequence goes on along the minus strand of JAVJIF010026934.1, from coordinate 29,951 downwards.
AATTGTTATGTAGAATAAAGCTGAAAATAATTGGTATGGGTTCTTTTTCTGAAGTAAAAAATCATATTGTTTTATCTGGATTTTAGGTGATGTGTCTGCTGCTAGTGATAGAATCAAGATGGCAAGATAGGCTAGAGATTCAGATCTGGTAGGCTAAAGAGTCTTGAGTATTTTTCTCACGCAAAGTAAACACTTAATTTACATTTGGATATCTCGATTAATTTCGCCCGAACAGTATATAGGTAGATCTTACACCATTACATTAGTTATTTGTGATTCTTAAGCTTCTGATCTTGCCTACTGGATTATGTAATCCAGTGCCCTACTGATAATAGTAAAGCAAGAGGAATGGATAATCTAATTGGAGTCTTGATAACTTGTATTCTGGATATAATTCTGCCAATTTACCCCAAAAAAGAAGCTGAAAGAAGATGCAAATGCTCTGCTAAAGTGTGAGTGTGATGTACAAGTCTTTCCACCTGTGCAACTTGGGTGGAAGACTTCTGCAAAGTAGTTTGTTCTAGTTTAGTTTTTTAATAGAACATGTTTAAAGAAATATCAAATGCTTCCTATGAGTTCGCACAAAATTCTAGATTCCCCATGTTAAGTATTAGCCTACCTGAACTTGAAGAGCTTCAATAGATCTAGATGACTGTTGACTTCTGCGAAAATAATTCTCCATAAAGATCAGTATTGGTATCATTTGGTGGTTTAACTGGGAATGAAGTTGATATAAATCCAGGCCTTTTCATCGTTCATATAAGCATGCATGTTCAATACGGTCATGTAGTATGATCTATGTAGAGACTTCTATCATGGAGAAAAAAATGTTTTTATCAATTAGTTACTATAACTTTTGATTTCTTCGACAGGTCTTATTCTGGAGTGGAGCTTCTTAAGCCCACTGCTGATGGCAGTGATACACTTCTCAAATCACTTTGGCAGCATCTAGATGCTATTATTTGCTGTTCTCTGAAGGTTTCCGCTTCTTGCCTTTTCCTCCATTTATTTCATTTTCCTAATGAGAACCAAGATGTTGCGGTAATCGTTATGCATATATTTCTGGAGTCATTACATACTTCTTTAGTCATTATGAACATCGAAGACAACAAGCAAAGGCTGTGCGGTAACGGTCTTGCAATAGAGAGGGTGGTAGGGTATGCTTTTGTAATCTTTTTTCCTTTTACCAAACATTTCCACCCCAATTTTAGCTTCTCTACAGAAGCTGTAATAGGCTCTTTGTCTCCGACACCCCCCTCCTCCTTAGAGATGAATGCTTTTTCGTATAACAAGTTATATCACCTTAGTGCTCGTTTAGACTCAACCATCTTCTAGCCCCTTGGTTGCATGAGCTGAATCTGTGTGACAAAAAAGGGTAGGTTTACTTGTCTGCCATCTAGGAATTTCTTTTTTGCTTATAACAAACTAGTAACTCTGCTTTAATCTATAGAGTTGAAAAGGTTGTCACATGAAAGTTTGTCATCAAATATTGGTCAATTCTCTTATAGATCTTTCTTGACCTCCAGTCTTGCTTCATAGCTGAGTCCATTTTGATCGGACATGTAAGTTGTCGCTTAATATGGTAGGCAGGGAAGAAATAGGTGAAATATCTTTGGGTTAAATGTTTGTCTCTTTACAATTTTTCTTGTTGGAAAGATACGGATGCTAGAAAATTTCGTTATTTTTCTGGAAACATCGACCGGTGAGATGACAGTAATGCTTGCCTCTTATTTTTTATGTTTTGCAGCAAATGCCAGTTTTCACATTTGCAAACCAGGCAGGACTTGACATGCTTGAGACAACACTGATTGCCCTGCAAGACATTACTTTGGAGAAGATATTTGATGACCAAGGAAGGAAAACTCTCTGCACCGAGTTCCCAAATATAATACAGCAGGTCCCTAAATCTCCTATTTCAGTCTTAAATATATTTATGAACATGAGAAACTTAAAGAAGAAAAATATAATTGGCTTTAGCATCGAACTTTAAGGAAGCTGCATGCTTCAACATTGTGCTCAGTCCGAGAGGAGAGCATCAGTTACCTATCAACAAACTCTTGTCATTTGAGCCCTTCATTCCTCTTTGCTTCCAACTGTTATTATCTGCCGTGTAGTTTATATTTTGTATTGCTCCTCTTTTTACTGTTTCTAATCTTTTGTTTCAATCTGCAGGGCTCTGCTTGCCTTCAAGGTGGTATCTGTATATCCAGCATGGGAAGGCCAGTCTCGTACGAGAGAGCAGTGGCATGGAAGGTGTTTAATGATGAAGAGGAAGCCCACTGCATCTGCTTCATGTTGGTGAACTGGTCCTTTGTTTAGGGCACTTCTCCGGGAAAAAACAGATGAAGCACAGCGAATGAACGTAAAATATCCTATTATATGTACCTACTTGTACTTTTGATACGAGGAATGGCCACCGCATTTTAGACTTGAGACTAGCTTCGTCCCTATGAAAATGATACCTTTTTTAAGGATCTGTTTAATATGTTTCTTCTGTGTCTTAGCTATGACTGACATCCGATCTTTATATCATACCTATTTAGGATTATGTATTGATTGTGTGACTTCTTTTGTCTGAGTTAATCATGGCGTGTGCACTTATTACTCATCTTTATCTGTATTATACTAGAGTATGATCAGTGAACTGTAACCCCTTTGATGCTGAGGACTTTCAGAGTTCAATTTGGCTGCAGGTCTGTATTTTATCTGGGACATGCTAAGATCTTTCCTCTGAAATCTGAGTCTATAAAAACTGATACTGTAGCTTCTCTCATCAACCCTCCAGTTTTCATGCCTGAGGAGACTTCAGCTTTTACACAGAACAGTTCATTTCAGTAGTTGAGGTACACAGGTAAGAAAATACGCCAATGTTCTGAATATCTGTTAGGCTCAAATAAATATCTCGAGGGTTTCCTAATATGTTAAGTTCCTTGAAATAAAGGGAGTTCTTGAATTTCTAACTGTTGTTCCAAATTTGTTACCACTGTTTGTTTTTCTTCTCATTTGACTAATCCTGGAACAAGTTATCAGAGTGTAGCCTGTAAATTTTGCTGCGATGCATTTCACAATGATGTGAACTAGAATAGAGAAAAATCAGATACTGACAACATATCTGCGGGAATTTTTCTTGAGCATGTACCTCGAGTTGCTGAGATGCAGCAAGATTCTATTAGGTCATCATTATGCATGCTGTATCGCTAATCCGGCCTGTGCATTACTGCGTCGAGGGGAAGAATCCATCACTCGTTGAGAGAGAGAGAGAGAGCTCACGAGGACGGCATCTCTCTCATCCCATCACTGTATGCTTGAAAGCAGAAAGTAGCAGGTGATTTGGACTTGAGAGGGGACCAAATATACAGTTACACTTTGCAACAACAACTCTTGCACACGGATGCCCTGTGCACACCCCCCCCCCCCCCCCCCCCCCATCATCTCGCCCCCTCTCCCCTCTTTCTGCGCGCGCGCGCGTGTTCTGTCTAGTCAACCTGCAAGCATGCTAAAGTAGGGAACAAAGACTCGGCCCGTATCCGACTCGTCCAGATCCGAGCCGACTTGGGGGTTCGAGTCGAACCCGAATCGGTTCCGACTCGGAGCCGACTCGATCAACTTGGCTCAGAGACTCGGCCGAGTCGGCTCTGAGTTGGAACTGATTCGGGTTCAACTGTGCGCCCATGATCGAATATAAAAGGGGAAGGGGGGGGGGGGGGGGGGAGCACGAGCGAGGAAACAAAAAAAATTTTCCGCCGTTCACCCTCGCTCCATCGTCGCCCTCGCTCCGCCGTGCCCTCGCAGGTACCCCGTCGATCTCTACCTCTCTCTCCCTTTGCGTCTCTCTCCGTCGATCTCTCCCCCTCTCCCTCTCTCTCTCTCTCCGTCGATCTCTCTCCCCCCTCTCTCCCACCGCGTCTCTCCTTCGATCTCTCTCCCTCTCTCTCCCCGTCGGTCTCTTCCCCCGTCAGTCTTTCTCCCCGTCGATCTCTGTCTCTGTCCCTCTCTCTCCCTGTCTCCGTCTCTCTCTCTCTCTCTCTCTCTCTCTCTCTCTTCGTCGATCTCTGTCCCTCTTTCTCCCTCTGCGTCTCTCTCTCTATCCCTCTCTCCCCCTCTGTCTCCATCTCCGTCCCTCTCTGTCTCCGTCTTCGTCGATCTCTGTTCCCCTCTCTCTCCATCGATCTCTCTCTCTCTCTCTCTCTCTCTCTCCCCCCCTTTCCGTCTCTCCTCTGTTCCCCTCTCTCCCCCCTCTGTTCTCTCTCTCTCTCAGTCCCTCTGTTCCTCTCTCCCTCTCTACATCTCTCCTCTATTTCTCTCTCCCCCCCTCTGTCTTCTCTCCCTCAGTCCCTCTCTCTTCGTCCCTCAGTCCCCTCTGTTCCTCTCTCTCTCCTTCTGTTCTCAGTCCCTCTCTCTCCCTCTCTTCTCAATCTCTCTGTTCTCAATTATTTGAGTTTAATTTAATTTAAATTAGTTTTTAGTTTAGTTAAACTTAATTTAGGTTAATTTAATTTAATATGATTTTGTAGTTTTAATTAAGTGAGGTAGTTTAATAATTTTATTGAAGTTAGCTAATTAAGTTAGTTTAGCTTAATCTAGTATAAACTAGTTTAGTTTAATTTAATTCAGCTTTAATTTAGTTAATTTTAGTTTTAATTTAATTTAACAGATAATTTTTTAAATTTCAGTGCAGTTCCAAAGCAGCGGATATTGGATGAGAACATGGTACCCTATTGGTGGAAATAGAAAACTTATGAAGTGTAATTATTATAGAAAACAAGTCTATGGTGGTATCACTAGATTGAAGCAATATATAGCACATGTACCCGATCAGGTGGAAGGATGCTTGCGAGTACAAAAAGAGGTATCTCAAATAATGAGACAACATCTTTCTGAATGTAGAAAAGAAAGAGCGGTTATAAAATCTAAGAAAGAGCGATTTATAAAATTTTAAGTGAGGAAGATTTTTATGATGTGACAAATGAAGATTCTGATAATAAAATTGAAGAAGTTGATAGTTTAGAAGCTGAAAGAAGACAACTAAAATAAGTTATAAAAGAAAGTCGTGAAATTGCTTGGAGATTGGCAGAAGGGCATACAAGAGATATTGGTGGCAGTAGTTCGCAGACTTCAGGATCAGGGATTAACCATGAATTGCGTCAGAGTATTACTACGAGAGAAGCTAAAATTTCAGCTCGTGGTATTGATCCTTACATGTTCCCAACAAAAAAAAATCAATCAAAAGTATGTTCTCAACTGAGAATATTAAAAAGGTTGAAAAATCTATGGCAAAATTCTTTCACTACAATGCAATATCATTCAATGCAGCTGATAGTGGTCTTTACTACCAAGCCATGATTAATACTATTACGGAGGCAGGCCAGGTGTAAAAGGCCCTACAGGGTACCAAATTGGCAATCTTTATTTAGAGGAGGAAATAAAAGAAATTGAAGTATATATTACTTCAATAAAAATAAAATGGCTGTAGTATGGTTGCACGATCATGTGTGATGGCTGGAATTCACGGAATAGAAAGCCTATTGTTAATTTCATAATTTATTATGATAAAAATATGATCTACCATACTTCTATTGATACTACTAATATCTCGAAGACTGCTGATTATATATTCTCGCTAATGGATAAAATTGTTGATGAAGTTAGTGAAGAAAATATCGTGCATGTTGTAATAAACAATGAGGCAAATTTCAAAGCAGCTAGTCATTTATTGATGGAAAAGAGAAAATATTTATTTTGGTCTCTCTGTGCTGCACATTGCATTGATTTGATACTTAAAGATATTGGCTCAGTGAAATCAGTCAAGGAGAGATTATATTATGCTAAGATGATCACATCATTCATTTACAATAGCCTCAAAGTGGTGAATTTAATGAAGCTATTTTTCAGAGATAGAGATTTGTTGAGGCAAGATATAATATGGTCTGTCACTGAGTTTATTTCTATTGAAAATCTTATTGGCTATGAATAAGATTTGAAAAGAATGTGTATGACTACCGAATGACGTGAATTCAACAAGAAAAGGAGTAGAAGAAGTGTGAGAGATAAGGTTTTTAATCTCATTCTGACTGACCAGTTTTGGAAGAAGGCAAGAGAGGTCAAACATTAAGGATCCTCTTGTTAGAGTCTGAATATAACGGACCAGAACAAGAAACCTACACTATCTATTATATATGAAGCTATGAATAGAGCAAAATTGGCTATAAATGCATCAAATAAGAACTGGAAGAAGTACTGGGATATCATTGATAGAAGATGAGAGAGACAATTGCATATACACTTGTATGCTGCTGGTAATTCATTTGTCTATAAATCATATTTGTTGACTAGAAATTGAAAATCTCATATCATAACAATCATTGCTTAAATTATTGCAGCATATTTTTTAAATCCATCACTCCAATATTAAAAAACTTTTCTACACATTCAGAAGTGAGAAATAGATTTAAGGAGGTCATTAAAAGATTGGAGCCAGATTTAAATAAACAAGTAAGAGCTATTAATAAGACAATAATAATTTATTATTTCATCGATATAATGTTATGTAAATATTAACACCTATGATGTGTATTCTCACAGATAAAATTATTTGTGGATGGAGTTGGAGAATTTGAAAGCTCACTGACTGGAAGAACAGTGCAACAATCTCTTCTAGCTGATTGGTGGATTAATTATGGTAAAGAAACTCCCAATCTGCAAAAAATTACCATCAAAGTTTTAAGCCAAACATGTTCTTCATCGGGTTGTGAAAAAAATTGGTGAAAAAAAATTAGAGCACGTGGTCGCTGATTCATCAAAATTGCGCAACCGGTTGGCAATGAAAGAGTTGCATAAACTAGTATTTATGCATTACAATGTACGGTTGCGAGTAAGAAACTTGACATGCAAAAGCGACACTGATGATTATTACAACAATTGATCTGAACAATATTTCAATGATGATATTTTGGATTAGTAGATACGGGAGGAAGAACAACCGATGTTATCACCAAATAACTTAAGTTAGTTGGATGAAGGTATTCGTCGTAGTGACGAAGTGGCGATGATGGCGGTGATGATGACGACGATGTTGATGGCGGTGATGATGACGATGTTAATGGCGGTGATGGTGGTGATGACGACGACGGCAGTTATAGAGGTGATAGCGGTAATGATGAAGAGACTCATGGTGTTGGTGGAAACTAACGAGGTGGTGCTATGACATGGGATTCAGAATATTATGCCACATAAGATATAGATCATGGAGCCCGAGCAGGGACTTCGCAACAATGTAGGCATTTGGATCAGTTGGTTGATTTCAATTCTAGCGATGATTATTCGAGCGGAGATGATAACTACTCACATGGTCATCATAGTCTTGAAGGCCATTTACAGGAGTTAGGTTTGACATCTGGCCAACATTTTAGCACTGATTATTCTAGCACTGGTGAATATTCTACTAGCCGTACTGAATATCAAGGTTTTGGTTATTATCACCATGAAGCTGATATTGCACAACCCCTACCGCCATATTATTCTGATGCTAGATCCTCAGGCTAATCATCTCAGCCTATAGAATCTCACCCATAAACATATTATTATCCTTATGGAAACTATATACCTAGTTTTTATACTTATCGTGAGGATGATGATAATGAGAATTTTGTGCCTCATCGTAATTTAATGTGAAAATGACTATATTAGCAGGTTCTTAGGAATTATTTTGTGCAATTTACTATATTATACATGTATTTTGATATCTTTCTACCGACGACGCTTGTATTTATACTTTCATTTTATGTTTGCGTGCTAGGTGATATGTTTTGAATATGTGATAAATGAATTTTGATGTCTACATTTATTTATGATTTGTCATGATTTTATCATAATTTTTTTAACGTTCTATGTAGAGTTTTGCGCGTATCGTCCGAGTCCGATTCGAGTCGCCTAGACCAATCCGTCTTGATTCCGGCGGAGTCAGCGGCCGAGACCAAGACTTTGAACCATGTGCTGAAGTGCACATCCTACTCAAATCTCAATATTTTAGAGGTTTTTTCCATTAAAGTTGTTAGCTGATAGGAATCAATAGGTGTGCTGAGACATCCTAGCTATGCGGCACTTTCTTAATACCCTCATCATCTACCTATTCTCAACATATTATTAATATTGTTAGTTCTGACAACTAATCAATGTTACCGATCTAATTGGTCAGGTCGGTGAATATCAGGTGGAAAGTTTTCCATTTAATAGAACGTTCCTTAATTACAGAACTACCTTTCAATTACCTTTCTTAGTTAAACACTATTAGACTGGTATTAGTCAGTCTCAATATGCAATATTATTTATGAACATAAATATTCCAGCATAACCCCTATAAAAAGAACGTTAGTTCAATTATACAGCAAATGGAGTGAGGTACGCATGTAGTGAATCTCCTTAAGACAATTACGTTCCTCGCTATGGTGCTAGCGGGTTACTGAAAGCTGGTCATCTAAGATATAACACTCTTTCACGGTATTTAGATAGTACTACAAAATCACTGTACAGTCGAACCATAGTTAATCAGTATCTTCACTAGTTGGAAATCAATACAGTTGGACGAAGAAAAATTTCAGGGAGAATATTTATCTTAATATGGAGGATTATTCACTATAAGAAAAGGAGGGAGAGAGAAGAATTTATGTCTTATGAAGTCATAAAATTAGACAACAATTTTGTTTATATTAAAGAATCTGTTGAATTTTTTGATTCTTTTTTCAGATCGAATCTTTAACAGATCTTTATAGATTCTGTTTTGTAGAGAGGAAGAGGAGAAGAATTTCTTCTGCATACTATTTATAGTGCTCCTGGGAACCCCATTGGCAGTTGCGATGGTTCCTGTCTGAACCGTTGCGATGGTTTCGTCCAACCGTGCACTACTAGATTTGGGTAGCGGGTGGATCTGTATCCAAGACCCGTGACCCTTTAGCATCTGTGTGGCCCCGTTCAAAAAGAATTGGACCGGACCCACACCCAGGCCCGGGCTTCGGGTCGGGACAGGGCAGGCGATGGTGGTGGCGCGCGCGTATGGGTATGGTTTTCTCCCAAACACGCACGAAAACTCTAAGTACCCAAAGGGCACACCCTTTGTTCCCATCTTTCCATATTTAAACACTTCAAATTTTTACTCCATATCCAATGTGGGACTAAATATTTTTCCTACATTTAGTCCCTTTTAGTTATTGAATTAGGCTAATTTTTGACTTGAAATCTCATTCATTCGATAACGGAATTGAACATGTGAATATACCATGTTCATCCCAAATGGAAGAGAACATACACCAACCATTATCCTGTTGATTCTATCAACAGATCTCACCTAAATTCAGCTCAAAGATTCGTTTCAAATTCTTTATTTTCCCAACAATCCCCCACAATAAATGGAGATTTAAGGAATTGACACACTATGAGACTGACTCTACAATGAAAGATATTTTAGAAAAGAAACTGCATCCGGATAGGTGAATTAGATCTTGAACCTTTCATAGCGAAAACTTTATCGGACTTACTGGCTAATCAGTGAACTAAACCTTGAACTGTCAGCCATTTATTCAAGCCAAGTCAACAAGCCTCACACAGTAACTTTTCAAAATCAATTTTGGTTCTCGGTTGTGTCCATTTTGGCCCTAAACATTCTTAGTTTCAGAGAGTATCTTTAAAGAATCACAATCTCCATAGAGAGTCCCAAAAAGCCGACTCAACTCTATACTCACATAGATGATCATCCTATTAAGAGTAGTCTACTCTACCCCACTTGTTTTAATAATAAGATATAGACATCATTAAAAGCGTTAAGTTTATCCTAAATTCATTTGTAAAAAGCACTTGGATGCATTATAGGAATATGTTGGAGTCAAGCTCCTAAGTGTTTACTCTCAGAGTCATTCATAATTAGTTTTTCTTTTTGAACTTAGTCCATGGGATCTCCAGTCGCTAAGTGAGATTTTCATTAAGCTGACTTGATAAGGTTAGGCTTTTAGTCCCATTCTCCTCGATGCGCATTTTATACGCTCTCTATTTAAACTTTAGTAAACGGATCCACTAGATTATCTTTTGACGATACAAAGTCAATAAAGATAATTCCATTTGAGAGCAACTGCTTCACGGTGTTATGTTTACAATGTGTATTTCTAGACTTACCATTATGTATAAATTTTGTGCCCGAGATATCGCTGCTTAATTATCGCAGTGAGTACATATGACAGACACTGACTTGGGCCATAATGGTATATCTTTTAAAAATTATCGAAGCGATTCTGCTTCTTCTCCAGCCTTATCAAAGGCTATAAGTTCTGATTCCATTATGCAACAGGTAATACATGTTTGTTTGAAAGATTTTCACGATACTGCTGGGCCTCCATGAGTAAAAACATATCCGTTAGTTGATTTAGGTTCATTAAAATCTGCAATCCAATTAGCATCGTTGTACCTTCAAGTACAGGTGGATATTTTTTATATTTCAAGGCATACTCCCTGATTTTAGATATATAGCCTACTACTCGTAGTAGAGCAATAAAATGATCATCATCAGGGTGACTAGTGTATCTGCTTAGTTTGCTTACAGCGTAAGTAATATCAGGTCTAGTGCAATTCATTAAATACATTAGATTTTCGATAAACTGAGAATACCCCAACTGTCGTGTTGCAGTTCTTATATTCTTACGAAGGTGGATGTGTAGAAGAAAAAATTCGAATGCTCTTTTATCCCATGTTCCTTAAATCTTTCTATCATCTTAGATATTGAGATTGACTGTTTCCATCTGGTATTCTTGTAATTTTAATTTCTAAAATTACATCAGCAACACCCAGATCCTTCATATCAAAATTATTGGATATCATCTGTTTTGTAGATTTAATAATCTCAACATTAGTCCTAAGTATCAACATGTCGTCTACATAAAGACAAACAATGATACATGTATTTCCAATTGTCTTAGTGTAAACACACTTATCACATTCATTGATAGTGAATCCATCTTTGATCATGATACTATCAAATTTTCATGCCACTGTTTTGAAGCCTATTTTAAATCATAAAAGGATTTTACCAATTTACACGCTTTGTATTCTTGGTTCTTGATTATAAATCCTTCAGGTTGCTCCATGTATATTTCTTCATTTAAATCGCCATTTAGAAATGCAGTCTTGACATCTATTTGATGAATATCTAAGTTGTGCAATGCTGCAATCGCAATTAACTTTTGAATGGATGTTATTCTTGTTACTGGAGAATAAGTATCGAAGTAGTCAAGTTCTTTTTTTATCGATAATCTTTGGCTACTAATCTAGCCTTGTATTTATCGATAGATCCATTGAGTTTTAATTTTCTTTGAAAATTCACTTACTCCTAATTGGTTTACTGGCAGGAGGCAAGTTTGCCAATTTTCAGGTGTGATTACTTAGGATGGATTATATTTCGCTGTTTATAGCTCTTTTCACATCTGTGCTTCTGGTGTAGACATAACCTCTTCAATTGTTTCAGGTTCTCTTTCAAACGCATATATTACGAAGTCTTTGAGATTCTCTATTTCTGACTCTTTTTTGGTTTAACTTCCGCATTAATTGTAGGTCCACTGCGTTCTTCATCCCTAAATGCTATTTCATATGTTCTTTTCTCAAAAGTTTTATCTTCTTCATGTTTATACGAAAAGATATCTTAAAAGAATATGACATCTTTAAATTCGATAATCATGTTTATATGAATATCAGTATTTCTGAATTGTGCACTAAAAATCTATAGGCACTGCTACTCAAGACATATCCTATGAAAATGTAGTCCATATTTTTCATTCCCAACTTAGTCTTTTTAGGTAGTGGGCCAATACTTTTGTAAGACACCCCCACATTTTGAGATAATTGTAGGAAAGTGCTCTTCCATGTCTTAACTCAAATGGCATAAGATCAAGTTTCTTATATGATACTCTATTTAGAATATAATTTGCAGTTAAATGAGCTCCCCCTACAAGTTCTGAAGTGCACCAGAACTTACGAGCATGAAATTTATCATCTCATTTAAAGTCCTATTCTTTCTTTTAGCAATCCCATTCTGCTGAGGAGTGTATGGTGCTGTGGTTTGATGGATTATATCAAAATTAGCACATAACTCACTAAATTCATTTGATTCATATTCTCCGTCTTGATCGGATTTTAGAGCTTTACATTTTTGTTGAGTTGATTCTCAACCTCGGCTTATATGTTATAAACATACTCATTGCCTCATCTTTACTGTTTAAAAGATACACATAGTAGTATACTGTACAGTCATCAATAAAAGTAATGAAATACTTTTTCCCGCCTTTTTTTTGTGCAAATTTTAAGTCACACAAGTTGCTATGAATTAACCTTAAAGGTTCTGTATTTCGATCAATTGAGTGAAATGAAATTTTCGTGAACTTGGCCTCAACACAAATCTCACACTTGTGAATTTCTTCTAAGTTGAGTTTAGAAATATATCCTATATTAGACAAGTTTTACAAGAACTTGTAATTTACATGCTCTAATATAGCATGCCATAATATAAGAGACTCAATCAAATAGACAAAATATTTTCCTTTATTTGTGAGCTTTGGGTACAAATACACGAACTTTTTATCCACTACGACAATATTGGCCTTGAAAAGACCATCAATAAGATAACCCTTGCCCACATACATGCCATTCTTAGTAAGTACAAATTTATCAGATTCAAAGACCATTCTAAAGTCTTTCTTACTAAGAATTGAACGAGATATCAGGTTCTTGTGAATATCTGGAACATGCAGTACATCATTCAGAGTGAGCTTCTTCCTAGATGTCCACTTCAGTATGACTTTTCCCTTTCCCTCAACCTTGAAGACGACTGAGTTGCTCATGAAGAGTTGCTCATCATGCTCCAGTTTTTGATATTTAGAGAATAATATTTTCTCAGAGCAGATGTGCCGAGTAGCCCTAGTGTCTACCCACCAATCCTTATTGTTGATTGTCAAATTTACTTCTGACACCATAGCTTATAGGCTTGGCGACGCATGGTCGATCGGGTTTGCCTGTGGATGGTCCTTCTTGTTCTTTTTGGGACGACTGTGATATTCATTCGCCTTGTGTCCTTTGTTGCAGATATAGCAAGTTCCTTTGAAGCCCTTGTTCTTACCTTCTTGGTCCTTGCCTTTGTACCCAGGGGCAGTCTTCTTCCGCTTCAAGCTTTTGAAAGTAGACGCTTTTCTCTTTGAGTCTTCGATCACATTAGCCTTGGCTTCATAGGAGTTCTTTTTACTCTTTTTATCAGACTTTTGGCTGTCCTCCTCAATCCAAAGTCTCAAAATGAGATCTTTCAGCTTTAGCTCCTTGCACTTGTGCTTTAGGTAGCTCTTGAAAAGTTTCAGGTAGAATCATACATCCAGCCTCTATCTCGTGCAAGATAAGTTGAAATTCTTGCACCTGACTGATCACGGTCTTACTGTTCACCATCTTGTACTGCAAAAATCGTTCCACGATGAACTTCTTAGTACCAGCGTCCTCGATTTTGTATTTCTTATCGAGGCTTGCACATAGATTCTTTGCCGTTTGGATAGGACTGTAGACATTGTATAGAGAGTCATCTAGTCCATTTAAAATATATTTTTGGAAAAAGAAGTCACACTGTGTCTATGCATCAACTGCAAGGACAGAGTCCCGATCAGTTCCGGGTTCCGTGGATCTTCTTGCAGGAATTTGACCAAATGCAGAGTGGTCAAGTAAAAGAGCATCTTCTGTTGCCATCTTTTAAATTTTGTGTAAAATTTTTCAGGTTTCTCCGGCATCGGGTTAGGAGTGGAGCAGATACCAGTGTCAGAATTTGCATGTTTGATGCCTTACTGGTAATATCTTGATTGGTCTCAGACATCTTCTGCAATTTCAAGCAGAGTAGAAGTAAGTAACTTCAAGTAAGTAATTATCTTAAGATTGTTAGTTCTGACAACTAATTAATGTTACCGATCTAATTGGCCAGGTCGGTGAATATCAGGTGGGAGGTTTTCTATTAAATGGAATGTTCCTTAATTACAAAATCACCTTTAATTACCTTCCTCAGTTAAACACCAATTAGACTGGTATTAATCAATGTCAATATACAGTAATATTTATAAACATAAATATTCCAGCATAACTCCTAAAATTGTACAGCAAATAGAGTGAGGTATGCATGTAGCGAACTTCTTAATACAATTACGTCCCCCGCTACTGTGCTAACGGGCTACTGGATGCTAGTCTCCCAAGATACAACATTCCTTCACGGTATTTGAATATCACTACCAAACACCTTACAGCCAAACCGTAGTTAATCAATACCTTCACTAGTTAAAATTCAATGCAGCTGGACGAAGACAAATTTCAGAGAGAATATTTGTCTTAATATGGAGGATTATTCACTGTAAAGAAAAAAGAGAGAGAGAGAGAGAAGAATTTATGTCATAAGAAGCCATAGATTCAGACAACAATTCTATTTATATTACAAAATCTGTTGAATTTTCTGACCTTCTTTTAGATCGAATCTTTAACATATCTTTATAGATTCTGTTCTACTGAGAGGAAGAGGACAAGAATTTCTTCTGTGTCTAGAAATGATAGAGCACAATTTATAGCGCTCTTAGGAACCCCATTAGAGGAAAGTGAGAGCAGTTGCGACGGTCCCTGTCTGAACTGTTGCAGCGGTTCTGTCCAATCGTGCACCACTGGATTCGGGTAACGGGTGGATCTGCATCCAAGACCCGTGACGCTTTAGCATCCCTGTGGCTCAGTCCAAAAAGAACTGAACCGGGTTCGCAACTGCACCCAGGCCCGGACCAGGACGGGGCGAGCGGCGGTGCGCTCCCGTGTGGGCATGGTTTCCCCCCAAAACGCACGCGAAAACTCTAAGTACCCAATGACTCATCCTTTATTCTCATCTTTCTATATTTAAACACTTCAACTTTCACTCCATATCCAATGTGAGACTAAATGTTTTAGCTATCTTTAGTCCCTTTTAGCTATTGAATTAGGCTATTTTTGGCTTGAATATCTCATTCATTCGATAACGAAATTGAACATGTGAATATACCACCTTCATCTCCAATGGAAGGAGAATATACTTCAGCCATTATCCGGTTGATTCTATTAACGAATCTCGCCTAAATTCAGCTCAAAGTTTCACTTCAAATTCTTCGCCCAACAAATTTCAAATTAAAAATAGTACATAAGGAAAAAAATGTATATATAAATGTGACAAAAATAATTGAAACATCAAAAGACTACTTAGCAAGTGAATCATATTTAAAACAGTTTAAATCCAAAAGACGAGTGAAAGAAAAGTGCTATATCAAATTTAATATTACATAAGTTATGTGATCAAGAAATGTAATATCCAATATTGACAAATGGTGAATATTTATTGTTTCTACTTTCATTTGTTTTAGTTTGCTTTCTGAATAAATAGGTTTACTAAGAAAAATCTATGTCAAAATCACAACTAAAATTAAAAAGTCATCAAGCATGAAGTAATATTAACAATTTTTTAAACAACACTAAAATAGTTCATTTTAAAAATAAAAAATTCAAAACATGTTTAAATTGAATTTAAAAAGATTTTGTCAAAAATACATTTCTTTCCTCAACTTTCTTTTAAAACAAAATTCTAAATGGAGAGGCATCAAAATGCATCCCCCTTCACGAAATCCTTTTTTTTCGGAATTATTTCTTAAAATTATTGATGTAAAAATTTGCGCCTGTGAGTATTTTGATCCTTTCATTATTTGGTGCTCATGTTTCCAGCCTATTTTTTTCCTTGGCCAGTAGAATTGATAATAAGACTTGGTTAATTGATTCGTTTTCACTAGATATTTGAAATAATATAGATCAACTGGCAGGGCAAAATGTATTCAAAACACTTGATTTTTTGGTTTATAGATATTTGAAATAATATAGATCAACTTCAACGGAGTGGATCTTGTATTCGAATGTTGGATGTTGGTATTTGAGTGGGAAGGATTCAGCCTCAAATCCTTTTGGAAGGACACAAGTCTCTCTCTCTCTCTCTCTCTCTCTATATATATATATATATATAAATATATATATATATATATATATATATATATATATATATATATATATATATATATATATATATATATATATATATCAGAAATATGTATATCAACCGATAACTGAGAGTCCCTCTCAGCCTACGGTGACGTGGCACATTATTAGCCACACTAGAAAGGACGACCCGCCTATTGAAACAGTTGAAATTACTAAATGCCCCTGCGGTAAAAGATAGTGGATCTGTATAGTTTATTTTTTTTATATTTCTGACGTTAGTCAATATTGTCACCATTATTTTTTATAACTACGACCAACTGAATATGATCATGTCTCTTCAAGTGCAACTTCATCAAATCACGAAACAAATTTGAATGCTTCTTTATTAAATTTTTTACACAGATTTTATATATTTTAAGAATGCGCCTAAGCTCGTAGTGGTCAATAAAATAATTTCTTAATAGTTTTAAAAGCGCCCTTGTTGCAGTCTATAATTATTTATTTTATAGATTTTTATGATATGATCTGTAAGAATTTTACTGATTGCGAACATAGTCGCAGTTTTCTTGTTCGCATGTAACATATAAATTATTATTATTATTTTTTTATATATTTCATGCGAATAAGGACTACGACTGACTTATTCTTGTTTTCTAATATTTTAAATTTTTCTGATTTTATGAAAATTTTCAGAATTTTTTTACAAAATCTCCAAAACCGGTGTCGATCGGCATCACTGACTGATTCCTAAATTTTTAGTTTTCAAACGTGATTGAATTTTCAAAAATAGCTTTCACTTTACTTCTTAGAATTTTATTTTCTATCTAAATACATTTTTTAAGATTTTTCTAAATTTATCAAAATTTGACCGATTCTAGCGTCGGTTGGCATCGCCAGAAGATTTCAAAATTTTAAATTTAAAAACTACATTGAATTTCTCAAATCTAATTTCACCAGATATTTGAAAATAATATTTTCTATTTTTGAGAATTTTTCGGAACGTTTCTGAAACAGTCAATTTTTCACCCTATTAAAATAATAATATTTTTACTGACGATTTCTTTTCTTACTTTTTTCTTCTCTACTCTCCTACTTTGTACTTCCAAAATTTTAATAAATAAATTATTTAATTATAAAATTTTTATACTATTTTATTTTCTTTTCTCTTATTTTCCCCTTTTCTTCTCTACTCTCCCCCTTTGACTTTCCCCCCATACCCTGCGCCTCCTCCACAGCCGACTGCAGCAGCAGCCAGAGCATGATGGGCCGTGCTGCAGCCCTTCTCCTCCCCCCATCCCCCATTCATCATTTCTTTTTCCCTTTCCTTCTCTATTGAACCTCTATCTTCTTTTTTCCTTTTCATTTCATAATTCAAAATCTAAACTCCTTCAACTAAACAAACCAACCCATCTTCTTCTCCTTGGCCGCTGCCTCCACCATCACTACCACCACCGCCGGCCGCCCCTAGGCCGGCCATCCACTCCCCCACACCCCCTCTCCACTCCACCTCCTTCAACCTCCATCAACTACCCACCACCTCCATTTACCATAACCCATCACCACCACCTCCCTTCCTCCTCCAAAATTCACCACCACCTCCATCAAATACATCACTCCCACCACGCCATCACCACCACCTCCTCCTCCTCTAACTCTCCACTACCTCCAACAACCACCACAACCACCATAACCATCACCACCACCACCACCACCCTTCACCAAACAACAACAACCACAACAACAACAACACAACCACACCTCCTCCCCTCCTTAGGACCACCCGCGCGCGCCCCCTCCCAGCGGCACCGCCGCCGCTGCCAGGCCGCTGGCGGTGGCCGGCCGTCCGCCCACCTCCCCCTCCCCTCATTTTTCTTTTCTTTCTTTCTTTCTTCTTCCTTCTTCATTCATTCATTCTTTTCTTTTCTCTTTCTTTTTCCTAAATAAACACCCCGCTTTCTACTTCCCTAAAATACCCTCCACTCATCCCCAAATTACTTCCCTACGATTACAACCCATACCCCTCCCCTTTTTATTCCAAATTTCTTTCTAAAAACACCCTATTTTCTCTCTCTTTCTCCTTCCTATAACTTTCTCTCTCCTCTTTCTCTCTTCTCTCTCATTCCCTCTCTAATATTTATTTATATAATATATATATATATATGTGTGTGTGTGTGTGTGTGTGTGTGTGTATTAATATATACATGGATTAGTAGCGTGCTTGAACGTGTTTGCAGATTTTTCCTGATTTTCTCGGTATTTCATCCGATGCTAGGCGAGTACATTTCTTTGACATTTCTCACTTTATTACCATCGTTTCATATTTAATAATTATTATCTTACTTTTAATATATGATGTCTCTTTATGCAAGTTAGAATATGTTTATATAAATGATTATCATGCTTTATAAATAGCTTCCGGCCATTATTATACTTTGTCGGACCGGTATTATGCTGGGTATGTCTAGATCTGCTTCCGCTTTACTCGGCTTTACATAGCTAATTAAAAGATAAATTTATTATTATTATAAAAATGATTGTGAAGAGTTTGAAATGTTTATACCTCTCCTGTACCTTGTTATGTGACCGGTTGATACCTAATATTTATTGTTGTGACTCTCACCGACATATTAGTTACCTGGCCCTGACATGTATACACCGGTACTTGCCATGCCATGCTTATTATTTGATATCTGATACCGGTACTTGCCATGCTATACTTATCACTTGATATCTGATACCGGTACTTGCCATGCTATACTTATCACTTGATATTTGACACCGGTACTTGCCATGCTATACTTATCACTTGATATCTGACACCGGTACTTGCCATGCTACACTTAGACACTTGACATACTGCCACCTGGTACCAATACACTTGACCTGATATTGTGACACCTGACTGGATACTATTACACCGGACACCGTACTTCTTTTGCATATTCATGATTATCGCTTTTACGGGGACTTGATTATTATACTATTACCAGATATTTGGTACTCCTGAACTCTTATACTCCTGAACTCCTGTATTCTTGAACCCCACAAAAAGGGTGACTCCTGATACTATACTCATGTTGATCCCCGTAATAGGATAACCATGAATATAGGATTACTATAAACACCTTGTGGACATTATCACAGGACAAATTCTAATATTAGACAACTTATACCGGGATGGGGGAAACTGATGAGTACCAATATAGTCTCCACGTTTATGATGGTCTTATAGTGTCGCGCACCATATACTTGGATTCGACCTGGAGGCCATCAGGCGCTTCCGTGGGTGTACTGGCACCCCTACTCCCGTACCTATTGGTTGTACCATAAGTCCCTGGGCCTATTCTTGTGGGAGCGGTGACATCCTATTCCTGTTCGGGCGTATAATAAGTCCCAGTACCTAGCGGTACGTTCCGATTCAGTACCAGATACTCCTTGACCATTGTCCCGGCATGTACGGACCCATTCTAAGTATGGTTCGTTGATCTCCATCAGTTTCCAATAACTTACTCTCTGGTCTGTACGCTGAGATATGTGGGATGGGACACATAACGACGTATGCAAATCAGATGAGTCTTAACAACTTAATAATAACATGCTCCTGATATATGACTAGCTATACTCTTGGTTTATACTGCTCACCACTTATACCTGTGCTATCTTGTTAGATTATTTGATTGCTTCCATACCGTTTCATTATCATATTGTGAAGGCAAAGTCAGGTTATATAAACTCAGATTATAGTGGCGTGAGGTATAGGGTATATATATGAGGGTTTCCTTATTTGGATTATTCCTTCGACGTACTAATCTTACTGATCGGTAATGTAAGCTTATATAACTAATTTTCTGTAGTTACTTTACTTACCATCTTATTCCATGTTCTTATATGCTTATATTCACGGTACACCTTTCTTGTACACATATACCTGATATGCACGCCACTTGGCTTTGTTATATGTACTCGCGGGTTGCATCTGACAACCCTGAATTCTTATGTCCAGCTCCTGGAATCTGGACCATGGTGATCTTTCTGTAGCTGATCAGATTGCGCAGCGAATCCTCCCGTGGTGATCAGAGTGCAGCAGAAGCTCCGGCATCGCCGTAGTTCTTCCTCCCAGCTTTTCCCCTGTTTGACTCTCGAGGTCCCTCTTGCTGCTCATGAGCATCTCTCTAGGGGTGAGCATCGTCGGTTCGATTCAGTTTTTGTTAATTTTTACAACACCGAACCGAATCGATTAGACTTAGTAACCGAACGAACCAAACCGAACAGACTCAGTTCGGTTGGGTTTTCGATTTTTTTCGATTTTTTTTAGGCCAATATATTGCCATCATTTCTTGCATTTTTTTATCACCATTATATTATCATTCTTTAATATTCTAATCTCAAATATCTATACCCAAATAGAAATAAGAAAATGATCCTAACCGTAATGTGCATTGAACATATTCTAAAACTTTTACACTGTATTTGAGCTATTATATCAAAACTCACATAATTTTTACTAACTTTTAATGATAAGAATGAAAAATAAGAACTATATTAATATAAATATTATTCTCAATTGTGATGGTGTATTTAACATAACTTTCACATGTTCAACATAAAAAAGATGGTATTGTTAGAAATAATGAGATAAAGTTCCTACCAATTTTTGTAATGAACTATATGATTCACTAAATTGAATTTGGTGGGGTGATATATAGGGTGAGAGATTCGGTTCGGTTCGGTCGGGTTCGGGTTTTGGAACACAACCGAAACCCGACCGAACTAGAGCGGTTCAGTTCGGCTCGGGTTCGGGTTTCGATTTTGATCGGTATTTCGGTTATAACCGACTCTGCTCACCCTTACATCTCTCAGCTTTTATTATGTATATCCCTTCCTGTATTGTACTTTTATATCTTCTGGTGATGTAATATTCCTGTAATAATGTATCACTCTCTATGATGACCATGTACTTATACTATTTTGTGTTGGAATGTACATTACCACTGTGCTTCCGTCTCTGATTCTTACCTGTACTGATGCTTAGCATATATACGTGAGGGTATTTCTGAGCTGCGTATATACGTCGCAGTGACGTCTCCGTACCCGCGGGATCGGGGCGCCACAATCAGGAAATCCTAATCCTCGTCGTCATCACCATCATAAGCAGATTCATCGTGTTCATTCTCCTTGTCTTCCTGTTCATCACTTATTTCCTCATCTTCTCCCTCGTCGTCCGGCTCGCTGTTCTCTTCAGTTTCTTCCTCCTTTTGTGGGTACTTTGGTTCATCGATAAACTCTCAGAATGGATCGTCTGTATCAAGCCTTCTTCCGACCAGTGTCGAGAAGAACTTGTAAAAGATGCTCAAAGAATTCTAGCTCCCGCATCAGAGGACATGCTTTCATCAAGCATGTCTTTGTGAAGTGGCAGAGGATAAGTTCCTCCTCACTAAGCCCCATGAAAATTTCATCATCCTTATGAAGAGGAGGATCAGATAAAATATTATTTGATGTAGTGAGATAGTCAAAATGAATGAAGTCCATACTGTTATCAAATTCACCAGAATACCCTGAAGAAAGAAGACCAGTGGGAGAATGATTGAAGTTGAAATCTGAGTGCTCAGAGGAAAGATGAGGAAGACATGATTCAAGAATGAATTATTTTCTAAAATTTTGAAATCAAATTGAAAACAAAGAGCACAAATATCATTTTTAGATATGAGATAATATATTAGTTACAAGCACTATAAAAGGTCAATAATATGAAACAACATGATAGTAATAATAATTGTTATAGGTGACGTTGAGTATTCGAAGAAGTGATAAAAAAATTAAATATTTAATTGAAGTAGTTATGGCGGGAGATCCAAAGAGTTTTTTTTTTTCCAGAGGTTTATTATATGAACTACAACTTAATTTTTTATATATATTTTTTCTTATATATTTAGATTACGTATGGTGCAGATCTTTCCTTATCGAGATTAATATTATCGCATCTCCTTTTTGAGACTGTTGCTGTATCACGGTAGATAGAATATTAATTACTTCAATTAGTTTAGAGTAATTAATATAGTATTTTATAAGATGTGATATACACGGACTGATCTCACGGTCGCAGGGCTAATCTACTTTGTAAAACGATTAAAATTCTGTTATATAAGGCATGCAGATAAAGGACAACGACTGTGATCGCAGTGCTGAACGATAGCATGTTTCGTCTGTTATTTCTATGCGAATAAGGAATGCGACTAGGGTCGCAGTCATGATATAAAATTGAAAGTTATATTATATTAAGTCTATGACCATGGTCGCAGTGATCGAAAGTTTTGTTATACTATGTCTGCGACTATGATCGCAGACTTTGTAAAATGATCAAAATTCTGTTACATAAGGCATGCAAAAAAGGACAGCGACTGTGGTCGCAGTGCTGAACGATAGCAATTTTGTCTGTTATTTCTATGCAAATAAGGAATGCGACTAGTGTCGCAGTCGTGATATAAAAATGAAAGTTATATTTTTTTTACTATAGTTTTGAATGTATGTGTACTGCGACCTGGATCTAATTTATAATATACATTGAGAATAAAGCATTTTTTTAGTACCAAGATCGACCATAGTCGCAGTTCATTAAAAATTGCATGAAATATTATCCAACCAATCTGCAAATATTGTGGCAGTTAGGAGAATATCTGATTTATAAAATATCTGCAAAATAATTAACCATTGTATTTCATTATTTTTTTTACACTGTACATTTGTAATACAAAAAACAATATACGGGCTGCCCCACATTAAATTTATTTTTCTATTCATTTCAGTTTCTTTTATTAAGTCTAAATGAATTGAAAATAACACGAAATTAAATAATAAAAAATTATATAAAACAACAATTTTTTTAAGGTTTCACTCATGTTTTTTACTTTTACTGCTGCTATTTTTTTCTCATTATCTTGATCCAATTTTTTCCCTTTATCGATGTAGTAGAATTAAGAATTTTATAACTGTAGATATATTCAACAAAAAATTCTTTGTAAATTACAAATATACTCTCTCAGCTGTCGGCTGAGGTACAGTAACCCCTATATATATATATATATATATATATATATATATATATATATATATAATATATAATATATATATATATATATATATATATATATATATATATATATATATATATATATATATATGATATAATATGTACCTCAGCTGCCAGCTGAGGGACTCTCTCAGCTGGCGGCGATGTAACAGGTCTCAACCATAGATACTATTTGAAGCGCTACCTGGTCACAGTATTTTTATGAGGACTGATACCATGATCGCAATATTTTTGTGAGGCCTGCTATCATGATCACATTGTTTTTGTGAGAACTGCTACCATGGTCGCAATGTTTTTGTGAGGACTACGGCCATAATCCAGTGTTTTGTCAAAATTGTGACCGTGGTTTACTGTTGGCCCAGAGGCCCTTCACTCTATTTTGATGATGATTTACTCATGTAGTTATAGTTTACTAATAATCTTGTGATATTTAGTTTCAGATATTTGATTAAGATATTAGTAGGTGATTAGCTTCAACAACGGTGTCTTTAGAGTTTTCACATGGTGATTCAAGAGCTCGAGCGTCAAGATCGCATCTAGCACTCGTTAGGAGTCAAGCTCGTTGGATCGGTTTTGGATCGAATCGATTTGGAGAAGAATATCTATAAGAAGATCTCAGTTTGTTTAGTTTAAGATTTTAGATCTTGTGGTAAAGATTAAATTGTGTTGATATGCTCAAGTTCACAATACACACACAATTTTAAAGTTTCATGTTTGTTTTTTGATTTAACCGGTTTCGGTTTTTAATATATATGGTTTTCATGAATAGATAGAATCAAAACAAGTTTATAAGTTTTAATGTATATTAGATTTAATGTATATACATTTATACTTCATATACTTAGAAAAACTTATTTTGATAGTCTATTTCATGAGTTTAGAGTTTTTTGTATTTAAACAAAACTTATTTTTAGATTTAATGTCAAAAACATAGATATAATATCTTTCATGTATATTATATTCTATCCATATACAATATGCTTCAAAGTTGTTTCAATATCATGTTTTTGTATTTACATGAGTTTTGGAGAAAACAGTTTTCCATTTTAAAATCCTAGTTTTTGGAAAATATGGATTTTGATTTAAGGCAAAATTTTAAGAACACAAAATTGGTTCAAATTGTTTATAATATGTGTTGAATTTTACTCACACATATTTGTATTTCAAAGATCTAATAAGAACTGATTTTTGTGGAATTTATATGATTTTATGGGATTTTTAGAAGGTAAAATAACCAAGTTTTCAATCCCTAATTAGTTGACCTGGCTGTCTGCCGATCGACCGGACCGGTCGACCGAAGTGCACAGGACGTGCACGCAGCCAGTTTGGGAGGCCGGTCGACCGCCAGAGTGCTTCTGTTATCTGGAAATGGCCCCGGTCGACCGCCCGTCTCGACCGACAGAGAGCTCTGCTCTCTGTTTCCAGTCTCCGATCGACCGGCCGGTTGACCGGTGGCTCAAGGTCATAATTATGACCGTTGGCTTGTCGATCGGTGGCTCAACGGTCATAATTATGACAGTTGGCCGGTCGAACCGCCCGGTCGACCGGAGGGGCAATCTGGGCTTTTTCAGATTGCAACGGGCAGAATTTTGTGGAGGTTATAAATACCTTATTGTTGAGCTGTTTTTCATCAAGAATTTTAAGAGCAAAATTTTTCATCCTTCAGCAAGTTTTTAAAGAGTTTTTGTGCGAAAAGATTTGATCTTCATTTGTTTTTTAAAGGGTTGGAAAAATCAAGAAAAGGAGAAGCCTTTGGGATTGGTTTTTGATCTTCATTTTTATATCTATTCTAGAAGTTTTCCCAAGAGTTTTTCTTTGTGATTTTGATTTCTAAACTCTTTATTTTCTCACACTTGAGCTATCATATCTATCCTTTCTATATAGGATCTTTGTTTTGTGAGAAAATTTGTTTGTATTTTGTTGAAACCACCAAATGTTGTAAACCCTCCTTACTTTGTGACATCCCTCTAGTGAGAGGTGATTGTGTTGATATCCCTCTTAGTGAAGAGGTGATTATTGAAGTGGTGGCTTTGTGCCTTTTCCTTCAAGTGTAAGGTGATTGTGGTTGTTTGGCTTTGTGCCTATCCCTTATTTGTGAGGTTGATATTGTGTAGGCTTTGTGTCTTGCCTCTAGTGAGAGGTTGTATTTGTTGAGAGAGGAGTTATGTACTCCCTAGTTGTATTTGCCCAAATCTTCAGTGGAGGTTCCCTGTGTGGGAAGTCTTGTGTGAACGATTTAGTGGAAATCCTTCTGTGTGAAGATGGGGATTTAGAGCTGGGTGCTCGACCTCGTAACATATTTTTGTGTTTGCGTTTGATCTGCTATCTCTTACTCTCCTCTCTCTCTCTCTCTCTATGTTGTACATTGATTCATATTGTTCATATCATATACATGCTTGGTTTGTTTATGTGCCATACTTGTGTTAACTAAGAGCTTCATATAGCACCTCAACTCTTATTCAGAGGAATCAAGAGGAGTTAGTCCAGAGCCCTTTCACCGGGAATTCCGATACACTCTTTGGTTACACTAAGTGTATTGCAATTAGTTTTTAAATTCCGCATCATTTGTCATTAGATTAGCCTTACACCTATTCACCCCCCTCTAGGTGTATTTTCAATTGGTATCAGAGCCTACGCTCCTGATATTAGGTTTAACCACCTAGGAGTGAGATCTTGGTTGCTAATCTAGATTTGCATTTGCACACTTATATTGTTTTACACACACACTCATGAACTTCATGACCCCTCCCATGTATGATACTTCCAACATTGATGTTTGGAAAGCTAGGATGTCCATGTATCTAAAAACCTTAGGTTTGCATGTTTTCCTTGCCGCTACCAAGAAATCCTATCTTGGTAATAGCAAGCATATAGAGGCCAATGCACAAGCCCTAATGACACTTAGGAGCACTTTTAGTAAAGATTATGTTTCTATAGTTTTTTCATTGTGATTCCGCCTTTGCAGTGTGGAACACGTTGACCCCTCTCGCGCTCCAAAAGACGAATCATGGAGATGGAATCTAGTGGAGGAGAATTCGAACAACATTGCTATATGATCCAAGGAATGACTCCCATGAGGTAAATTCGAAAACTCAACTAGATGATTGTGCTAGTTCTTTCGGCGATGATCACATTGATGCCGATACTTTAAATGAAGAACTATTTATTGTTTGTGAAAAATTATTAGAAAATATTAACTATTGAAAAAGAAATGTTTTGCATTAAATAAAGAAAGATGATTTAATTTCAAAACTTGATGTGTCTTTTGCAAGAGAAGGTTGTGATTTCTAATGAAAGGTTGTGATTTCTAATGAAATGGACTCATTAAAATCCCAACTTGAACTTACCCTAAATGGAAACAAGATTTTGAAAATAAAAATAATTCTGAAATTGTTTTGAAGAAAAATGAGGTTTTATCTTCAAAACTTGATTTTATTGTAAATAAAATGAATCTTTGAAAAAAAAAATTATTTCTATTTCAAAAGAATTGGATTTGGTTTTCTAAGAAAAATATTTCTTTAAAAAATGATATTTATACACATGTTTGCCTTGCTAGTATATCTTTATCTCTTATTGCATGCTCCACCTCTTCTTCTAAAATTGAAAATGATATATGTATGTTAAAGAAGAGTGTTGATTGTTTGAGCTCCACTTTGAGCCAATGTGCCATGAATCACACACGGTTGGAATCCATGTTTTGAAAAAACACGTTTCTAATATGCATGCACACAACCACGGCATATACACGCTTCCTACGTTCATACACATAACACCATTATGCTCATGTGTACACTTGTACATATTGTGGACGTAAGGACCACCTTACAAAGTTTTGTTATGATAGAGTACATAATGTAAATTTTACAAATAAGTTTGTTTGGGTTAGGAAAGGAGCTAACCCCCATGGACCCAATAGAGTTTGGATACTAAAATTCACCCCTATGGTATTTGATGTAGGTGTGGGCTCTCACTTGACGTGAGAGTGATGGTGCCTTGAGGTGGATGCGTTCCGAGCTTAATGGTGACTATTTTGGATGCATCACTTTCAAGAGGAGTTTGATGGGAGGACCACCATGGTTTGGAGACATAGAGATGTGCCCTGATTTTGGTAACGATCTCTAACTCCCATTTATATTTACATGCTTTTATGTTATTGATTTTTTAGCATGTTTTGATTACTATGTTAAAGTTAAATGCCATGATAATTAGACTATTGACATACATGTATAGTGTTTGAGATACACCCATGTTTATATGGACCCATATTTGTGTTCTCACTTTAATTTAACTATCGGGTATATCATAAATATAAGACATGTGCATTTACTTAATGATCATCTTGGTTTTATATTTTATTTTTTATGTTTCATGCTTTGATTACATGTTTAGATGTAATTTTTCATTAAAACTTGTGCATATGCTTGTACAACTAATGAGCCATAATTGATTATTATATGTTTGTATTTAATTACTCATTTGTACCCATTAGATGTACTAATATAGCTTAGTTTTGATGATTCATGCATTTTGACTTGTATTTCCTATTTTTGGACATGTTTTTTCATGATAATGTGGTTTTAGCTTCATGTATATGTTAATTTTGTCAAAACTATTGGATATACATGTATAACCTTGAGTCATTTTGCCTTTCATACAAAATCTCTTTATAAGACTCAATTGTGTTTGGATATGTATGTATACCTTTAGTTTTTGACAAAACATACATATGCCTTGGAGTTAGTATTATTTTGATGAAAATTAATTTTTTTTGGAATTTCACATTGAGCCTTAATGCCTCATTCCATGATTTTGTTGATTACATGACTTTGTACACTTACATTATTTGATGTTTACTCATAATTTTTTTCATGAGATTATATGAGCTTTATTGTTATTTGAGTGTTTATGATTGTCTGATTTCATGTTTTCATGGATATGTTATTATTTTATTTCTTACTTGAAGAATTTCGTACTAGTTTTCAAAATTATCATAAAACTAGTTCGTATTCTTCATTTTGGTAGAGTTTTGAAATATGCTTAAATTTATTTTCAAATTTATTTTTGAAATCCCTACCCTTCAAGGGTGGTTGGATGGGCGACCATACCTTGTATGCTAAAATTGGAAATCAATTTTAACATGTGCATGATAGGTGGTCTTTATGAGTTATACATTTGATCCTCATTGTATTTTTCAATCGATATCACAATTGATATCTATTTTGTATACTCATATTTGTTTCTATATATGCATGCTTCAACTTCAAATAGTATCAATTTCGATTAGTATTTAATTTTCATACATATATATGTGTTTAGATTGTACTTACTATATCTTTATATCTTTGAGCACAAATTTTGTTATGCTAAGCTTGATTTAGTCCTTAATGATAATTATTTTTCAATTGGTATCTTATACAAGCTTATGCATCATTTTCATTAGTATTTCATAAGGGGGAGAAAATTCATGTTTTACCTTTCAATCGATTTCGTTTACAATTAGTATCTTACTCCCATTCTTTATGTTAAAAAATTGATATCTTAGTTTTCAATTGGTTTTCTACGCTCCTAATGAAAAATATTTTCAATTGGTATACGTTACATTTTCAATATTGATATCAAGAATCTTAAATTGATATTATTCTCTGTTTGGTATCTTTATTGCAAAATGATTTTAGTGTTTAAACAAAAGATTGGTTTATGTTTTGAAATTGGTATCAAAAGTGTAAAATATTTTCATTGGTACTAATTTTTACAATTGGTATCAAATTTCCTATATAATTATATCTTTCAATTGGTATCAAAATTTTTGTTGGTTTCTTCAAAATGTTTTGTTTATTTTCAAATGGGTATCAAAAATTGGTATCATGATGTTCCCGATGCATACCTTCATACTAAATTGATATATTTTTCAGTTGGTATCATATATGTTGATTTGTATTGCTTATATGTAAGGGAAGCTTAACATCTTCTCTCTATATATATTCATATTGAGTGTATCTCATATTAAGGAGTTTCACCGCTCTTCTTTATATCTTATACGTGTGTAGTAGGAGCTTCACAACTCTTTTTATACATTGTATATTATACTTTATGTGGTTAGGGTTTAGTCATCTCTTTTCATATAAATGCATGTATGCAGGGGAGTTAACTTCACGTCTCTCCTCTTCATGAATGTATATAGCATATATACCTTTATTGTTTTTTTAAACAAAAAGGAGAAATAATATATTTATGCCCTTTATTGTTTGTACCCCTTTGTTTGATGAATTGACAAAAAGAGGGAGAGATATTTTGGAGTTTTATATATGCATGATTGTTTTATATGCATATGTATGATTGTTTATATGCATGTTTGTTTAAATTTGTTATCTCTTATCATTGGTATCAAGAGTATCTTTTGTTGGTATCAAGAGCAACATTTTTTTAAGAATATTTTTATTTTAAAATTTGTATCAAGAGCATGTTTATTTCATTTGGTAAAAGATCATGTTTGTTTCATTTCCTTATTTTATGCATGTCCTATGCATATCTATTTTTGAGCATTTACTGTATATCTTTATTGTTTATTGCTATGCATGAGTTAAGAGGGAGCTTCTATGAAACTTAACTTTAATCCATGCATATATAACTCCATGAGTTTTGTCATCATCAAAAGGGGGAGATTGTTGGCCTAAAGGCCCTTCACTCTAGTTTTGATGATGATTAAATCATGTAGTTATAGTTTACTAATAATCTTGTCATATTTAGTTTCAAATATTTGATCAAGATATTAGTAGGTGATTAGCTTCAACAAAGATGTTTTTGAGTTTTCATATGG
>JAVJIF010026933.1:0-45368 GCA_038442645.1 Agave tequilana | reverse complement strand
TGATACCAAATGTTAGATTAAATACATACTTAAAGAACTTCATGAAGATTAAATTGCCCAATAAATCTTGAATCCATACATCTCAAGAACAATCATAAAAATAACTGTAAATACATACCTGAAGCCATATCAAGAGGATGATGAAGAAAAGATTGTTAATGATCTCAGTCCCTTTCCTTTGATCCTTGCAAACCCTAATCAGTAGACACTTTCTTCTCTCTGTCTCCTTGACTTTGCACAAACCCTAAAAATGAATTGATGGATGCACAAAAGAGGGGGAAGTTTGTTTTTCTATATGGAGGAGAGAAGAGGGTCTACATTTGCAAGTAACCATATGTGATAAAACCACCCATCATGGCCCTTTCTATCCCATATGATCATTAAACTTATATAAATGTAACCGTTATATTTGGGCATACATAAATATCAGTTAGGCTATGATTATGGAATCCAATTAACACTAAAAGGTTAGTGGGCCACTTAATGTGAGACTAACACCCTTGTCCTCGTCTTCAACTTCTTCTTCCTCGCCTCCACCACAGCTGATCTGCAGACAATTCTGATCGCAGAAGTTCCCGCCGATCGCTGCCAGTCTCATCCCGCTGTCGCTGCCAAAAAAAACCTTAGTCATTTTGGGTTTATTGTTCAGATCCGACCATTAATGGCGATCTGACCCGACCAGTGAAGCGACCCATCGCAGTCAGACCTGAGCTGACGTTGATGTCATCGGCTCATTGTTGACATCATCGGCTCAGACTGAGCCGAACCCAAGCCGCCGAGCTGACGCTCACCCAAGCCGAGATGACGTTACCCAAGCCAAGATGACATCATCGGTTCCCATCGGAGCTGCACTGTTTCAACAACAACACAACGACCTTCTAGAGTCCGTTTCAATCTCGTTCAGAGTCCAATTCGAGTTCCTTTGAATCTTGGATCTATAACTGAGCCTCGGAACTAGGAAGATTTCGAAACTTTCAGGCAACAGACCCGACCTCTGCGCAATTTTGTTTGGAGCAACTACTCGGTAACGGTGCTTTTTCAAGCGCCTTTGGGTACTCTTTAACCTCACCTCACATTATTATGATACCTTGCATACCTATTGTGGATTTGTGGTGATTGTTAGCGTAATTGCTACTGTTAGTTGCCTAATTTGCTGTCTGCTTGCATCTTCATTTTTAGGATTCATTTTGCATGTTCATTTTAAGAGCCATTAAGAAAATATTTTCATTGGATCATATAATATAAGCATTTAGTGACACGGAAATTTTTGCATCCGTGTGACTGCGTGTACTGTGTTTGCATTTTAGCTAGTACATTTACATTTTAACTAATGCATGCTCTTTCGTAGTGGTAGAACATATTCTCACAATCATCTATAAATGGAGGATAAACTAGACCTAATTCTTAAGGAGTATCAAGACTTAAAGCTTAGAGTAGACGGGTTGGAAAGTAAATCTAACGAGGAGATTTTAGAGAACCATAATGATAGAAGGGATGAGAGCACTAGCAAACCTAGAATTAATGAAGATGACATAATTCATAGGATTAAGATAGAGCCTCCAACATTTGACGATATTCTTGACCTAAAAATTTTTAATGATTGGATGACTGATTTGGATTACTACTTTGATTGGTAAAAATTTACTAAGGAAAGTTAAATTTGATTTGTTAGAATGAGACTTACAGGATCAGCTAGAATTTATTGGATCTCAGTAGAGAGAATACACGAGTGGGGCTTCCATAGTCTTGAGAAGAAATGAAACAAAAACTTAAAGAGAAATGCCTTCCGACTCCTATGAGCATCGCCTCTTAGATAGACTGCATAACTTTCGTCAGCTCAGTACAAGACTACCGAATTTGACGATCTAATCCTACTTTGTAAAGTACAAGAAGACTCCTAGCAAACTATATCTAGGTATCATTCTGAGTTGAGGTCAAACATCCAGCGAGCAATGTTTATTCACTCTCACAAGATACAAACTCTTTAGCAGGAAAGCCAGTTAGCTCAAGATATAGAAACCTCCTCAGATTTTCTTCAAAACATAGTCATTCCTACCCTAACCCGATCCTACCCTATCCTGCACACATGAGACCAACCTCCACCCCTGTGCCGCCGCAACAGTTCCAACCTCATCTCTCTGTCAGCTACCCTGCTGCCTTCCCCCCACCTTCCTCTCCTCTTCCATTCTGCCTCCATCGTTGACGGCCACCATCAACATCTCAACAACACCCTCTCTCTCTCACATGCGATAGTAACCCCACTGACTTCCCCTCGCTCTCGTTGGCTCGTTACCAGCGCTGACTTCCTTCTCACCATCTTTCCCCGCTGCCACTGAACCCAGTTGATCGACATCACCAACAACTTCTCGCAACCCATCGGCCACAACCAAGTCTTCGTCGATCCCACAACTGCAACGACAGCATCAACCACCAACGCTTCACTGGTCTTCCATCTTCGCCAAGGCCACACCAGTCCTCTTCCGCCATCGCCGAGTCCTCGCCAACCTCCGACGATGACAGCTCAAGATTGGTGCCTCAATTCACATTGCAAACCCTGTTGAAGGTCAGATCGAGTTCGAGTTCAGACTCGTACCCGAACCCGATCCAGTCCACTTAAGCGACGGACCTGACCCATTTCTCTGCACACCCTACTCCACTTCAGATCTGCAACTAAAAACAGTACAGACCCGCGAGCTACAGTACCAATACGCATGCTACAGTAACAGCTTGCTTCAAGTTTCATACACGATCCGCAAGCTAGAATGCACAGTACAGACCCGATAAGCCAAAACAGACATGTTTGCTGATCGATTTGATTTTCGGGCTATTTCTCGGTCATCTGAAGTCTGATTCGTGCGATTCTCTAGGTGTTGGATTCGTTAATGCCAAAGCCATGCACCAGAAGGACACTGAGGTTGACATGATCCTCAATAAGTACGTTTCTGATCAGAATCAATTATTTTGAGTCTGATAAATCATCTATGAGTTGTTATTAACTTAATTGTTGTCCACATATATCAGTGAAATTGTGCAATCTATTTGCTTTAATTTGTTAGTCTAGATATTGATTGTAGAATCTTTGCCTGCATAACATAAGTAGTATTGATTAATTATCCTTACTCTGAGATCAATCAGCTCATGCATGTTATTCTGAAAAATTCATTAACTGATATTATTAGTTTTATCCTTCCTGCCCAACGTTCGTAACTTGTTGGTGAAGAGTGTTTAGTAATTTTATTGTTGATTTCTGAACACTCTTACACGTTACATCAAATTTGCTATGAGATGAGTTCCCACTCTTCGCAATTCAATGACAAGATATCAGGAAAAAGACACAACACAGTTTGGTTTGCTAAGATTTCAATAGACGATAAAGCAATTATATCAGCCAGTAACTTTAATACTATGTACCATGAATGTTCCAAGACAGGCCTTTCTTTTAGTTAATCACTTACTTTTTCTTCGTTTGTAAAGGTAAAGGTATAAAATTCCCAGTATAAATGGGAACACATGTTTCTAGCAAATGCAGAACTACTGGAAACTTCAACCACTTGAAGACCAGGGAGATAGACAACAGATCCCCCTCAAACTTTAAACTATTTTCATGAAATTCTCCATAGACAGATATCATAATCATAAATGCTTTCCAAATCTGGCATTCCTTGCACGTAGAAACTCCAAACAGATCCTAAACAAACTTCAATAAATCATCACCTAGCCTATTATGATAACCAAAATTGGTACAGGAATCCAAAAGCTGAAATACATAGAACAAAGGTCATAGACCTGAAGCTGCCTTGAAGTAAATACTTACATGCTTATCAGGAATACAGTTCCATGACCTCCTAATTCTACAGAAGTAGAACCATAAAAAGCCTTGTTACCAGTGGGCCAAAGTACGGGATAAAAGAGCTAAAACCAGGTTTGTATTGCCAAACATTTTTATCTTTGTTATGGTTTGTTTAAAATAACATGGGCCCACATGTTAAATGATCTTAACCCGGCTTAAGGAAGGGTTTACAACTCGCCATCCCCCTATAGACATCTTTTAATCCGGGTTAAAACCATCAAATATCAACTCTTCCTATCAAAATTCCAATCCAAATGGCAAAAATTGTAATTTCAGCATCCTATAAATGTTAACCAAGGCTTAACTCTTTGTTCCTTTACTCAGCTTACACAGAAGTCTTAACCCCTGACGAACAAGACCCACTATCTCTAGTTCTATGTTACATACGTACATTTAAGTAAACTAACACCAAAACACTCATTAAATTTCTTTATTTGACCAAATGATTAGATTGTTTATCAATATTTTTCTTGCAGCTTGTTGACCACGAAGATTTTTTAAATGAATGTGCATCATAAAGTTATTCTGCCTGTCATTCCACCATTGCTAGCCATTAGAAAAGTTATTATTCCCAGAAATGATCACAAAGTTAAGGATGAAAAACCAACAAAATAATGTCTTTAGGGGGCCTTCTTTAAGTAGCTTCACGATTGCAACAAATTATCATTGGCACCAATGGATCTAATAGGTGCATGTACAGAAGTCTATATTTGTTGGGTGCTGGACCAATACTATGATCTAGAAAGATTTTCTCTGGTACCACTTACTTCCTTACTACACATGTAGCATATTAGCTTCAATCTGTAACACATTGCTTAAATTTGCTTGAACCTTAGGATT
Source organism: Agave tequilana (assembly GCA_038442645.1). NCBI lineage: Eukaryota > Viridiplantae > Streptophyta > Magnoliopsida > Asparagales > Asparagaceae > Agave > Agave tequilana. The sequence continues at coordinate 40,678 of JAVJIF010026933.1, read as the reverse complement.
TTGCTTTATTCATATACTTTCATTTTCAAGAGAAAATGGTGAAAGAGAATGAAAGATCAACGATTGAGTTTGACACTTCTTTGTGTCATAATCAGGATACCCTGGAATATGATTTGATTTGGCTCTAGGAGTTGGGTGCATGTGACTCCGGTTCTAGCTAGATTAGATTCATTCACTCCTAGTCTACCATGGAAATAGCATCTAGTATCAGAGCTGGTTCACACCACAATTGGTGATGACAAGGTAGCCAGTGAGCGAGCTCGAACCCCCAGGGCTCATTGGACTTAAGCCCCCAAGGTAAGTGTCTAGGGAGATCATCCAACAATGAATGTTTGGCGAAACTGTTTAAAAGATTAGATGATGAACCTACAGATAACATTTTGTAATGAATTCTGGGGCAATTGTAATGACTTAAGCATCATCGATAATCATATGGAAAATTGGGATAGGCTAATTAACTGAAGTGGCATAGCTCTGGAAGATCAAGTGTCTCAACCAAAAGTGGAGGTATTTAAGATGAAGTTGCTGGTTGAAGCCAAATAGTTGGAAGAATCACAATGATGGTCAGACAAAATAATCATATTGGGAGAACAAATGTTAAAAGTAATTGTAGTAACCACTATACTGTCAAAACCACTCTGAGTTACAATCAGATAAATTTGAATTCTATAAATTGAACATGAGCATATATCCATCAGCATCAGTTTTAGTGCAACTGCAAATTAAGTATTTGCTTGATTCTTAGTCTCTAAAGGCATACGTGTCACATAAATAATCCTATAGTAACAAGAATTTTGTATAAAGCAGCATTACCGATTTCAAATGGCAGGCAAAGTACTTGCGGCCATTTCGCTTCGTCTCAACTCTACATGGCCCAGCAGTACAAGTGCATTCTGGGTTCTGCGATGCAGTTGCACCGCGCTGCATAGCAGGTTTCAGGGGACTGTTCGCGCCACTCGGCCGAATTTTACCAAGCTCGTCGCACCATTGAAACATATCACATTTTGAATCTCTCTACAATAATTGAAATTTTAGAATGATATTCGTTAAATCTTAGCCCGCAGAAAAAGTAGAGAAAATCCACATTGAGTAAATTGCACGAAATCCGCTTGTGCTATTGGGGTTGTTGTGCAAAATCCCCCTACACTATCAAAAGTAGCACATTGCCCATTGAGGGCTAACTCTGTCAGTTTATCCGTTAATAAAAAAACATGTGATATGCACGTAAAAAGTAATTAATCAATTAAACACTATTTTTAATTACCTAATTAATTAACTAATAAATCATAATTAAACAATCAATTAATTAATTAATTAAACCTCTCCTCCCTCCCTACTTCCTCCTCCCTTCCGCCACCTCCCATTGACCCCTCCCCCTCCTCCTGGCCCGCCTCCCCTCCTCCCCAGGTCTGGCCCGCCTCCCCTCCCCCTCCTCCCTCCCTTCTTCCTCCTCCATGTCGCCGCCAAATCTGACAATGGCAAGGAGGGAGGGGAGCCAAGCCATCCCCCTCCTCTCCTCCCCCGCCGCCCGATCGGGGGGGGGGGGGGGGGGGGGGGGGGGGGGCCTCCCCCAGCCGCCCAGATTTGGCGATGGCATGGAGGAAGAAGGGAGGGGGGAGGGGAGGGGAGGTGGTTAAATTTTTTAATTATTTAATTTGTTAGTTAATTATTTTTAATATTTAATTAATTGTGATAATTAAGAAAAATATTTTTAATTGATTAATTAGGGTTTTACGTGTATGCACGTGCTCCAATAACGATAAAACTGACAAAGTTAGCCCCCAATGCAACTTTTGATAGTGTAGGGAGATTTTGCGCAACAACCCCAATAGTGGGGGGGGGGGGGGGGGGGTGGTTTGCGCACTTTACCCATCCCCATTGAATGTACTAAGAGAGATCTATTTGAAAAAACATGCACAAAAAAAGACACGAAGCTGAAAACTAAAAGTAAACATACCATGTATGAAGTCAATAGTGATAATTCATAAGTAATACACTTAATGGAACAAAAATAAACCCAAAAATGTACTTAGAAATCAAAACATAATTACAGTGACATATTTGAGATGAAATTCATGATGCCAAAATATCAATAATTTCATGCAGAACTAAGAGAACAGTAAAATGTCAATATTCTGAAATCACTTTAAAATCCTATTCAGCTTAAGTAAATATCAAGTCAAAATAAAAAGAAGAAACTATTTTCTACATTACAAAGCCGGAACAAAGAAAGAAAACTCATGTTATCAACATCACAGATAATAAACAAAAGAAAATAAAAATAAAAAGGATAGGTAAGATGCCTCCACAAAAAAAAGAAAAGAAAAAAAAAGAAAGAAAAAGGAAAATAAAGGTAAGATGCCTGATCAAGATCCCATCTTTTTCACATCCAAAGTTTAGAAAATTAAAATGAGGAGAACCCATACCACTAACTCCATTGACAACTAAAATAATAAATAAGAAATTCAGACAAAAATTACCAATTGACCCTCTAGGATGACTGTGGAGGTAAAAGAATCTGAAGCATCATATTCTTTCTCCATAAGACAATAAAAGAGGAAGAATACTGTCAACATCACAGAAAAACTAGACAAAATATTTCAAGGATCGATCAAGTTTGCAAGTTAACCAAAAAACCACCACTTCACACCATTGAAGTAAACAAAACCCCATCTTTCTCACGTCCAGAGCTAAGAGAACTAAGCAGGAGCAAAACCCATGTCGTGAAATTCACAAACAACTAAAATAAAGAAACAATCAGAAGTAAACGGGGAAAAGGTGAGAAAAAGCAAATCTCCATCAAAATCCAAACTTTTCGATCCTCAAATGCAAAGAGAAATGAGAGAAGAGAGGAAACCCATCTCACCGCACACTTGTAGAAATCTCTACCAGGGTTCTTGTCAGTCCACGAGGTGCGAACGACGCAGGGCTGGCCGCAGACTCTGCACGGCAGCTCGGGGTATTTCTGGGGGCATTTTGGGAACGCCTTGTTGGGTGAAGACACAGCAGTATCCTTGTTCTTGTTAGGGCAGTCCACAGCCCAATGGCCCTCTTGCTTGCAATGGTAGCAGATGTCCTTCTCCCTGCAGCGCCGGCGGTCGGGGGTATTTGGGGAAATTTCCTTCTCTTCCCGAAGAGGGCTCATGGGGCCTGCAAGCTTAAGAGGGGAACCGGCGTATGATCCGACGCTCTCTGTGGTCATCTCTGCTTCGATTACGAGAACCCAGAAAGAGAACAAGCAAAATGGTGAAAAAAAATTGAAGGTGACAGAGAAGTGAGAGGGTCTTCTTTGCTTTCGGGAGAGAGGAGTTTTGGCGGTGGAAATGGGAGCGCTTTTTGGGAGTGGGGGCGGAGAAAGAGAGAGAGAGAGAGAGAGAGAGAGAGCAGGATGAGGGCATTACGAGAATTGACTTGGCACTGTGGCTGAAAAGACAGCCTACTGCTCGCTGGAAGCAAAAAAGGAAAGAGCCAGCGCGGGGTCGAGGGTGATGGCTGTGACACCGGAGAAAAAGGGGGGAGGACGAACAAAGAATGCCGCCGCCGCCGCCGCCGCCGCGGGTGAAATGGCGGAATAAGCGGGCGGAAAGACTCCTTCGTGGTGAAGTAAGGGCACATTTATTTTGCAATTTTTTTTTTGTGGGGTTGCTTTCGCTTTTTCCTTTTGTTTGTATGCTGGAGGGGGGAAAAAAAAAAAGTTCACTTTTTTTGATTGGCGTCCGATTTAAGGAAAGAAAGGAAGAATCTCTTCCCTCAAAAATTGCAAGGAGAAGTAATGGAGTTCAAGAATCAATATGAGATAGAGATGGGGGGTGGGGGGGGGGGGGGGGGGGGGGGGGGGAGAACTGGCAATGAGGTTTTTTCCTTTCTTTTTCCCTCCCTCTTCCATCTTCCTTTCTTCTCTGTTTGGTTAAGGGTGGAAGTGAGGAAGTAAGGAAATGAGAAATTGGTAATAGTTCCCTTTGGAATTTGGGAATTGGTTAGTAAGTTTTCCGGTGTTTGGATGTTGTTAGGAAGTGTGATTTGAAAAATGTTATGTTTTTCCGGTGTTTGGATGGTAATGTGAAAGTGGAAGTGGAAAAGTTGACCACAAAGTTGACCGCAAAATAATATTAAAATAAAAATTAATTAAGAAAAATAAAAAATAGACTATAATTAGAATGCAAGTGAGATTTACATGATCAAATAACTATTTTGTGTTACAACTTATTACAAATGAGATTTACATGACCACAAAATTAACTGTAGCACTTTGGAAGTGAGGAAATGGTTGTGTAAAAGAGAAAAGAGAAAAGGAAAAGGGGTTTTCTTATTTTCCTTTTCCGGTGTTTGAATAAATAGGAAAATAAACAATTATACTTCCTCATTTCCTTACTTCCGCCCGCTTCCTTGCAACCAAACACCCCCAAGCATCAAGAGCCGAAGAGAAAAGGAATTTCTTCTCCTTTTTAATCGCTCTTCTCTTCTCCTTTTCCTCTCTCTTCTGAGAAACAAACAGACTCTAAATGCTGTTGATTGTCAAATTGACACGAACAAAAAGACGAAGATGATAATGAGCAAATTTGACATTGATGGAGACTATATTACAATACGGCTTCAAAATAGCTCTCAAGCTTAGTTCGGAGTTTTCAAATTCGAATCAAGAGTAAATCAAAGATTCATTCTTTCACTCGTCCGATTTAAAGCTCAAAAAACAAAATATCATAATTTAGAGTTACCAACTCCGAATCAAAAAATGACAGCCGATCATGCTTAAAAGCCATCACGCTGGCAGAGCAAAATGATCTTAATTTTCAGAAATAAACTTTAAAGAGGCCTGTTATTGAAATTAAATTTGATACAATGATTAATCAAAAAATTGCCCAAGCAAGTATGGTGTGAAATTTGTATCCAAAACATGAGTGAATAGCAAGAGTCTCACTCGCAAAATCAATCACTAATTAACCTCATAAGTAGAGTTTTGAGAGACACAATCGGTACACAAAGATGTAAGAGTTGTGTTTGAATCAAAGTATCATTCTACTTATATTTACCCTTCCCTGATCCCAACATGTAAGCCAGAAACTAACTACCCCTGACATGTAAACGGTAAAAGCTATCAGAGATGGGTTAGGTTTACATCCCCGAATGTAGTTGGTTGGATCACAGTAAGCCCGCTACAAGAATCATTTATGGGCAATTTTTTTAAAAAATTTTAAAAATTGATCTCTCAAAAATAATTTCAATAATAGACCCCTGACAGGTCATGTCAGTGTACGTCAACACTGGTTGCCAGTGTGGCGCTGGCGGGCGTTTTTGATTCGATTGGGATTGGCAACCCCGGTCGATAGATATACTTTTTTTTTTTTGATTTTTTGCTCGGCCTGGCTTGCCAATCCCAGCTGAACTTCCCTCCAAATTTCCTCAATTGAACTTATGCATGACTTGACCGGGGTTGCCAAGGAAAAAAAAAACAGATTAAGTTGTTTATTTTACCAATTTGAATGCATGCACCATGTGCATGCATCAATGAACGTGCATTAATAAGCATGCATGAACGTTAATGTATTCATATTGGCAGCAACGACTAGCGAGAAAATTAGTGAGAGTCATTCCTAGGCTGATACTGGACTTAGCTCTCCTGTAGAATCTCTAGATCTGAAGATCACAAGAGATAATTCCAGACTCAAAGAAACCACAAAATCCAAGCATACTTGGTTAGCTCCAATCTGTATCAAAGCACATCCACCATATTCAGAGAACATGGATGTTCATCATCATCAGGAAACATTGAGCAGCAAGTAACTATAGGCAAGTTGAGCCTTCAACAAAGAACTGGAACTACAAAGGGGAAAGAAAACAGTTGAAATGAATACAATATTCCCCAAATATGCTGTTTTGCACCACTAGAAAAGAAGTTCTGCAGTGTAGCAGATTAAGCAAAACTTTTTAGTCAGAGACTTCTGTGGAAAGAGGGAGATTTGTACTGAGGAAGATGACCCGGACCGTCAAGGGATTGTCGAGGAAGTCGGCGACAAGAGACGACGGAAGAAACAGCAGCAGAAAACAAGCAGCAGCAAAACAGGTTCTCCGGTCGACCGGGCCGGTCGACCGGACGTGCACGACGTGCACAGTGTCAAAGAGCGGTCGACCGGACCGGTCGACCGATATGACTGACTGTAAAGGGCCCAACTCTCTGTTGGAATCGGTCGACCGGCCCGGTCGACCGGTAGAAGGGTCGGTCGACCGTCCCGGTCGACCGACAGTCGGGTTTGGGCTGAAATCTGCAGTTCGGAAACCTGTTGTATTTAAGAGCTGCTAGGGTTTTCTAAGTAGTAATCTTGGAGGTAATCTTGTAGAAGAACCTGCGAAATTAGAAGACTAAGAGCTCTCTGTATTGAGAGAGGCTAAGAGCCATTGTAATCATCTTCCTAATTGAAATCTCTCTCTGTGGATTGCCCCGAGGACGTAGGCAAGTTGGCCGAACCTCGTTAGATCTTGGTTGTTTGCGATTGTGTTCTTCGTGTTTGTGATTTCATTGTTTTGGTGATTGAGATCTGGTTGGATCCTCGAAGGGTTGTTGTCTGCAGAGCACAACAAGTGGTATCAGAGCTCCAGGTTACGCTTGGGATACTCTGAAGATTCGAAGGGCTCCAGAACTGATCAGGTGGAGATCGTGTGTCGATCTCAGGTCAGAGGCATTGGTGTTCAAGGAGATCGTGTGTCGATCTCAGGTGGACGCAGGGAGGGCTTGTTGAATCAGGGGTGGAATAGATCTGGTGAGAAACTCAAGCTAGGGTTTCAAGGTAGAGGTAAAAATCACCTTTTTTATCTCAGAAATAGATCTATTTTGCAAGTATTTAATCTTCCGCATAGTTAGAGGGTCAAGGAAAGGATCTCAATGGCAGAGGAATCTAAGTCTGTTAAAACAATGAACAACTCCAGGATTGATGTTGTTAAGTTCAATGGAACTAACAATTTCGGGATGTGGAGGTGTGAGGTTATGGATGCATTGAATGCACAGAATCTCGAGGACACACTCCTATTGGAGAGGAAGAAGAACACTACTACCGAGGAGGAATGGGCAAAGATGAATAGATCGGCATGTGGCTTGATTCGTTCATGCTTGGCACAGGATATAAAGTACCTTGTGCAACATGAGACGTCGGCAAAGAAACTGTGGAAAACCCTAGAAAAGAAGTACCTGACCAAGAGTGTGGAATCACGGCTGCAGCTTAAGAGTAAGCTGTATTTGTTCAGGATGCAGAGGGGGAGCACAGTGAATGAGCACATAAACCGGTATACGAAGCTTCTCACAGATCTGATAAACGTGGATGTCAAGGTAGAAGAGGAAGACAAGGCTGTCATTCTCCTGAACTCGCTCCCACCGGAGGAGTATGAGACATTCACCATGACGTTTATCAATGGTAGACAAACTTTAGTCTATGATGAGGTGTCGTCCGCATTGATGAGCTATGAGACAAGGAAGAATGAGAGACATTCTGGTCAGTCAAGCTCAGTGGCGGAGGCATTGGAGGTGAGAGGCAGAAATTCATCAAGGAAGGGTAGTGAGATGGGTGGAAGATCGAAATCCAGGCCGGGATTCAAAGACCTCAAAAGGAATCAGTGCATTTTCTGTAGAGAAATTGGGCACTGGAAGGTAGATTGCCCAAAGTTCAAGGGGAAGAAGAAGGAGTCGAATGCTGAAGCAAATCTATCGAAGGTGACGAAGACTCAGAGGAGTAGTTCACAGACAGATGGAGCAGATTCGGACTCGTCAGGATTCTCTTTTTCAGTCAGTTCTCCCAGTGTTAGTAACTCATGCAAAGATGAGTGGATTATGGATTCAGGAACAACATACCATGCATGTCCAAACAGGAGCTGGTTCACCAGTTTTGAGAAGCTGGAAGGTTGCTCAATTGTGATGGGTGATGATCATTCATGTAGCATGGAAGGTGTTGGTACAATCCCAATCAGGATGTTTGATGGGATGGTTTGGGAGTTGACAGGTGTGAGGTATGTACCTCAGATGAAGAGAAATTTAATCTCTTTGGGAACTTTGGAAGCATCGGGCATGATGATATGGTTCGAGATGGCGATCTCAGGATGATCAAGGGCTCGATGGTTGTGATGAAGGGCGTCCGCCGAGGAAATTTATACTACTTGAAGGGTAGTACTATTTCAGATCAGGTGGAGACTTCGAGTACAAAAGATGAGGTTGGCCTGGGGATTCAGCAGGAAAAAGCCGGACAAGAAGAAGAATCTTTGCGAGCTCCTGCAAAGATGAAATCAGAAGAAGGTGCTGCTACCTGCAAGTCAGAAGGTGGACACAGGGTTCTGGACAAGAAGAAGGTGAGTTTCAGCACCAGTTCTCACCACAATGAAGGTCTTCTTGATCGTGTTCACGTGAGTGTATGGGGACCTGCTAAGACGGCATCGCTTGGAGGTCACAGGTACTTTGTCTCGGTAATTGATTGTTCATCTAGGCAGGTTTGGATATATCCGATGAGACAAAGGGGTGAAGCCCTAGATGTGTTGAGGAAGTGGAGCGGAAGAATGGAGAGGCAGATAGGTAGGAAGGTAAAGGAGCTTCATATTGGCAATGTTGGGAAAGACATTGACCAATTCCTACAGTTTGGACAGAACACAGGAATTGCTACACACTTCTCAACAGGTACAGATGAGTTGGCTAAGGAGTTGGTCCGTTCCTTGCTGGAGGAGGTTCGGAAACTATTGTCTAATTCAGGATTGGACAGGTCGCTTTGGACTGAGGCGATTGAGTATGCTAGCCATCTCAAGAATCAAACGACTGCGATAGGAGGTAAAGCTCCATTGGAACATTGGTCGGGAAAAGCTCAAGATCACGGTGTGCTGCGGGAATTTGGAAGTCCGGCTTACTTCAGTGCCAAGAATGGCAAGGTGAATCCGCAAGCAAGGAGGTTTGTCTATTTGGGCATCAAGGAGAACAGCTACAGGTTGTGGGATCCCAAGGACAAAAGGATCGTGATGAGCAGGAATGTCACATTTGGAGAGGCTTCAGGGTTGAAGTCCATCGTCTCTCAGCAGGTGGAGAGGACGAAGACCAAGGGAGGATCGCAACGGGTGGAGGTCGATGCTACTCCATCATCTCCAGGTAGTTCGGCATCAAAGGAGACTTCATCGGAAGTGACACCGGGTGGAGATCATGATAACAAGAGTGATGCTGAACAGGTTGACGACATTGTTGAGGATGTCGAGTTGTGTGCAGCCATTGGAACCAGGGAGAAACCACATATGTGGGAAAGGAAGCATGAATCTCAAGCTTGTGGACGCGACAAGCTCAAGTTGAAGGCCGTTGCTCTCCATGATGGTCAGGAAGAGGTTCATATGACTCAGTCTAACAGGTTCGCTGCTGCAGGGACAGGTACCATTATTCGAGCTTGATGAAGCTCAGTTTAAAGAACTACGGTTGGCTTGATCCTTTTGGGCAAAGGTACGTAGGCAGCCGTAAAGGCGCAGCCATTGGTGATGCAACTCTTATGAAGCTAGGGATGGGTTCTCGAGAAGTTGTTTGGACCTTCACATAGAGGTGAAGAAGTGTGGTCAATGGAGCTTCACGTAGAGTTGAAGAGACTTCACGGAGAGGTGAAGAGACTTCATGTAGCGGTGAAGTGGTGTGGCCAGTTGGACTTCACATTGAGGTGGAGTGGTGTGATCTCGAAGAACAGTTTTATCTTCCGGAGAGGAGATGTTGAGCTTGCATAAGGAGGGGTGTGCATCCAGTTGAAGCCGATGATGTTTGGTTGGCTCTACGCAGACTTGGTTGGACCGTCAGAGGAAGACAGGTAGACTAGATAGAGCTAGTCAGTGGAGAGTCAGTGTTGGCTCATAAGGAAGTCTTCATGAGGTCATGAAGTTGCGGAGTAGAAGCCACAGTATGGTGATCGGCAGGTATGAAAAATTCTCCTAAGGTGAAGTGCAGGGAAGGCATGTACGATGTTTTTCAGTGGATAGTTGAGCCAAAGATTCCAAGCCGAGATCGTATGTCGATTTCGCCGAGATCGTGTGTCGATTTCGACCGGTGCGCGCAAGCCGAGATCGTGTGTCGATTTCGCCGAGATCGTGTGTCGATTTCGCCAGGTGATAGACTGGGGTTTGTTGGATGTCGGCTCAGATTTTGGAATCTTCGCCGAGGTGGAGAATTGTTGGAAAGAGGGAGATTTGTACTGAGGAAGATGACCCGGACCGTCAAGGGATTGTCGAGGAAGTCGGCGACAAGAGACGACGGAAGAAACAGTAGCAGAAAACAAGCAGCAGCAAAACAGGTTCTCCGGTCGACCGGGCCGGTCGACCGGACGTGCACGACGTGCACAGTGTCAAAGAGCGGTCGACCGGACCGGTCGACCGATATGACTGACTGTAAAGGGCCCAACTCTCTGTTGGAATCGGTCGACCGGCCCGGTCGACCGGTAGAAGGGTCGGTCGACCGTCCGGTCGACCGACAGTCGGGTTTGGGCTGAAATCTGCAGTTCGGAAACCTGTTGTATTTAAGGGCTGCTAGGGTTTCTAAGTAGTAATCTTGGAGGTAATCTTGTAGAAGAACCTGCGAAATTAGAAGGCTAAGAGCTCTCTTGTATTGAGAGAGGCTAAGAGCCATTGTAATCATCTTCCTAATTGAAATCTCTCTCTGTGGATTGCCCCGAGGACGTAGGCAAGTTGGCCGAACCTCGTTAGATCTTGGTTGTTTGCGATTGTGTTCTTCGTGTTTGTGATTTCATTGTTTTGGTGATTGAGATCTGGTTGGATCCTCTAAGGGTTGTTGTCTGCAGAGCACAACAACTTCTTCAGTTAGATTTGAGCTAGACTGAGATATAACCTATTTGCTCAGTCCCAGGCTGAGACTCTAACTTGGCTCTGCTGTAAAATCTCAGGATCTGAATTTCGCAAGAGATTCTAGAACTAGAGACAACAACAAAATCAATAACACTTCATTTGCTCCCTTTGTCACAATGTGTATCGATCACATTCTGAATAATTTCATGATGTTGATCTTTATCAGGAAACTTTGAGCATCAAATAATATGAAGTTGAGCCTTGAACAAAAAACTGGGTACAGAAGGGAAGTAAATAGTCAAAAAAAAAAAAAAAAAAAAAAAAAAAAGATTTAGCCCAATATCATCACTAAACCTATTGGTGTGTTCTTTATGCTTTCAGGAAACTCTTTGCTCATTTCTGCTTGTCTGTCAGTTACCCAAGCCAAATTACAGGGAGTATTTACCCTAGATGAGCTTTGAACAGTAAATTGACAACACAGTGAATAGGAATAGCTCAAGTTGTGAAATGAAGTTTGAGATATACATATTAGTAGACATAAAAGATGGAATAATTGACAACCCTTGTGCTTGATTCAGATATTAAGGATGGATTACACACATTGACAGATAAATAAGTTTCATGGATTGATAATATTTAGATAGGACTTGTGAGCTTTACAACAAATTTTTCTTGTCCCTAGAACTCGAAATCATCTAAGGGAAAGCCCTCAGTTGTATGTGGTTAACTAGCGCAGTGGTCGCTCCTACCACAATTCAAGCATTTCGAATGCAATGCATTCCCTAAGTTCATGACCTTCTTCCCCACATCCAAAACACTCTCCAAGCTTCATTTACTTTCAGTTAAATTTAGCATTATTATTGGCGAATACTCTAACCATGCCTTCTTAGTGCTTCTTGACAGTGGTGGTGCTGCCAGAGCAATTGCTTCCTCTAATTTGACACAAGAATGTCCGACAATCCCTCCTTCGTCCGGCCTCAGGTCGTCAAGTAACAATTAAAAGTAGGAGCGACATTGTATTCATCATTCCGTTCTTCCACGCATCTGCGTTTTGATGGGCTTTCTTCAGGAGGATTTGGCCTATAGATAGAAGATACATAGCCTCAGCTCCTCTTGCCTGTGGTTGGGGCAGAACAACTATAGTGTTTTCCATCTCTTTATTTGCTCTATGATTATTGATCGCGATGCTCTCTGGTACAGTGATCAGGATTACCACTAACATGAATACAGGAAACGGTACCGATACAGAAAATCAATACGAATATAGAAAAATGGTACCGATACAAGAGATCGGTACGAATACAGAAAAATGATACTGATACAGGAAATCGGTACGATTATAGGAAAACAATACAGTTCTGAAAAACAGTATAAGTAAAGATTTCAAACTCTTCACAATCATTAAGAAAAGAATAATTTTTTAAATTATCAAGCAGGTAAGCGGGAAAGCAAATAAGCGAACATCCAAGCGAAGCTAAGCGAAGCTGGACCGAATCTAATGCACAACACTGCACGCCATCACGTTAGGCATGGTTACCGCTCGTTGCACGGCTAAATGCACACGATGAAGTCCGTATGAACGCTATACTACCACACGTGGTGAACAGAGTTAACGGCAAAGCGTTGAACACTAGGTCCGTCTACCAGGCGTAGCTAAGAGATCTAATGGTCTGAACGCACTCCCTCTTTAGAGGAAGTGGGCGAGAGCCCTAATAGGCCCGAAGACAGAGTAAATATCTGCAGAAGTGTCAGTATCAAACACACGTATATAACATGTAATAATTAAGCTTTCAGTAGAGTAGTGATGCTCGGAGGCTTAGCAAGACAGGAATAAAGTCAGCGAACATCTGAGCGAAGCTAAGCAAGATGGAGCAAGATTAACACACAACATTTTATCGCTAAAGCGCATAGCAGAACTACGGGAACGACTCAAGCGTTGGGACTCTATTCTGTCATAAGACAAAGTTTCGCTCGGGTGAATCTAGCGATAAAGCGCTGAGCGCTAAACTCAACTACCAGGCATGCTGAAAGACCTGACGGTCTGAGCACCCATAGGGCTGTAGAGAGACCATAAGGTCTAAGCGCACTCCCGATAGCTACCATGAATCCCAGAGGGTTCAAGGGATAAAACCTATTGGGTAGCCAGCCTGAGAGTAGGCTATATAAGAGTGCCTGCATAAAATATTAGTACCTCACAAACACACATATAAACATGGCAAATAACTAAACTGTGCTAGAGTAATGAAGCCCGGAGGTTCAGTGTGGAGCCCAGAGGCGGAGCAAGATAGGAATAAAGTCAATGAGAAGACAAGCGAAGCTAAGCAAGCTGGAGCAAGATCAACAATCAATGTTTTATCGCTAAGGCACACGGTGGAACTACAAGAATGACTCAGCGTTGGGATGCAATTCTTTCGCAAGACAGATTTCGATCGGGCGAATCTAGCGATAAAGTGCTGAGCGCTAAACTCAACTACCAGATGTGGCTAAAAGACCGTATGGTCTGAGCGCCCAAAGGGTTGTAGAGAGACCATAAGGTCTAAGCGCACTCCTGGTAGTTACCACGAAACCTAGAGGGTGCAAAGGATAAAACCTATTAGGTAGCCAACCCGCGAAGTCGGCTATACAAGAGTACCTGCATAAAATATTAGTACCACACAAACATACATATAAATATGGCAAATAACTGATTAGGTTTTCACCTGCACACAAAAATACAGAATTTCAGAACTTTAAGAATAGAATGTGTAAGGTGCTCAATTCTACCACTATAGCAAGTGGCTATGCGGGTCGCAATCCACAATGAAGGACTAGCAATGGAAGCTTTTTAGTAAGTTCTCTTTTAAGTTACAAAGAATGGTTAAAGATCTTCTTTTAGTTCTTAAAAAGAAAAGGAAAATAAATTACAATCAAGTTAGGAAGAAGTTGTAGATTGAGAAGATGGGAAAATGAAAAATGGATTACATACAAAGAAATTGAAAAGAATGATAAAGATGGTTGAAAGATTTGAGTGATCTAAACAAAAGAATTAAAAGAGAAGAAAACTAAAACCTAAAAAACTTATTTACCTCTTCGGCACCTGCTTACCTTTGACCCATATTGACAATGTACCTTTGCTTGAAGGCGAGCGAAGTATGACAAATAGGATCTTCTCCATTCCCGATCTACACTATGAAATGAAGGTGCGAGCTATACTACCATGAAAACGGATATTCATCACCATAAGCCATCAATGACACTTGCAAGGAAAAGGCAACTTCGAGGCTATCGAATTCACTTGGATTCACAAACACAGAAGAAGGAAGCAAACAAAAACAAGAATAGAAAAGAAAAGAAACTTCGATTCGATTCAAATAACAATGAAAGAAAAGACTTACTAACACTGATGTCACATTCAGTACAAACTTGATCTCATTCCTCCATGAAACTCTCCTCTCCTCTCAGTTACATAAAGAAAATAAAAATTACATAAAAGAAAACTAAAAACCTAAGTTACAAACTACAAACTAGCCTAAATTCTACCTCTGCTTGGTCGTTCCTTTGCCTTTGAGATTGCAGGTATTTATAGGAGAAATGCAGAGGTTAGAGGAGTATGAAGATAGGAAAAGTTGGATATTTCTGAATTTGAATCCTTCCCTTATCTCCAAACTTGATTTGATATGGATATTTAGTTCTGATCTGCAGCTTATTGGCGTGTTAATTGCTGAATATAACTTATCAAATGATAGAATTAGAAATAGTGATCAACTTAAAAGTTGTAGGCCTTTAAGTTTTCTTTCTTGATCATCTTGAATCATTAAATTTGAATTTTGGTAGTGAAAGTTATGATTCAAATACTAAAATGTATTCAGTCAGAATCTGAGTCAAATTTGCTTCATCTCATCTGTTGATCTTCTCTCTACCTATTTATCCTTTTAGATTTGGACTCTGTATTTGACATTATCCTTAGTTGATCTTTAGATTTAACGACTTGATTCACCAAAAACTAAATTTAACCAATTGGATTTGGGGTCATCCTCCTTTAACTAAATAGATATAGTTAAATCTGAATTTAACTAATATTTATTTGATTTTATCCTCTTTCTCCCCATGATTATCTTCTGCAAAATAGACATTTAAGATAAGGAATTTAGCAGATTTATTATATGATAAATGTGAAAATGTAATAAAGAATAATGCAATAAATGTGTGCAATCACACCCCCACACTTATCTTTTACTCGTCCTCGAGCAAAACAATAAAACTAAATTAAAGATTATTAGACCATTTTCGCAGGTTACACGATTACACTGATTATGTGCAACAAGCCGTTAAACCTCTAGGTTTCACCTAGAGGACGAGTTTTGTCTCGTGAGAGTTTTCAGTGAATTACACCCACAAAATCCATAAAGAAAGAGAAACAAAGTATTAGTTTTTTGAAAACACATTTTGAAAGAGAAAAATATTTTAAGTAATATTGTAAGAATTAAGTAATCTATAAGTTATAGGATAACTGAACTTTTCATTCCTAAACTTAGTCTTTATTTAAAAATTTGTTATCAATCAAGACAATGAGTCAAATTGTATTTTTTATCTAGTCTATTACTTTACCCTAAGCCATATGCATCTTCATGATCGTGAAATTTTGACTAACGGTTCTTTAACTCTAATTCCTATACCTTATTTATATTTATTTTTGGTGATATTTATTCCTCAATTCCATTAGGCTTTCTAACGTACCCATATAACGAGTCTGTAGTCGGTGACACCCAAACCGGACAGTCTTAGGGCACCAGGTGAGAAAACACTCCTAAGGTCTTAAACACTCGAGCAGACAAGGCTACGAAATCAAGAATTTTTATTTATAAAATGTACTCCTTTTAAGCGCGAATACTTATGCTTCATGAGGCACAAATACCCAGCTTAATCAAAGGAGTTATATATATATATATATATATATATATATATATATATATATATATATATATATATATATATATATTTCAAACTTATTTAATTATCTTTTGCATAAATACCAAGGTTTTCTTAGGCCAAAGCACCTAGCTAATCAATAATTATATTAGCTTATTTTCATACATATATTTTTTCTTTTTTTATAAGACATAAGAATCTTTATTTTTGAACCCTAAGTGTGTAAGTGTATGAGGTGTGCATATTTCTTCAAGGTTAAAATCAAGACTAAATTACTTTCACAAATTTTCTTCCTAAGCTTAGAAATCAAACAAATAATCTTATTTTGATCAAGTATAAGAAATCCTAATTATGATTCTCTTATTCCTTAAAATTGACTTAATTTCTTACAAAAAATATGTCAAAATATTGTTTCTATTTTCAAAAAATTTTTAAAAGTAAAGAAAATGTTAATAATTTTTTGAATAATAAAAAGAAAACCTAAGTTATGTTAGAACCCTCCCCCACACCTATCTCATGTATTGTCCTCAATGTATGAATTAATGCATAGATGCATGAAAAAGAAGAAAGGGAAGGAAAATATTACCTTAAGGAGGTGGTTCCGATGGTGGTCGGATTGGTCCACAAAATACGACATAATCGAATTTGCGTAGAGTTTGGAGGAACCCACCAGAAATCTCTCTAACATAACCCACTAAAATGATGTATATATAAATGATCTTTATTAAGAATTTTACCCCCATCTAATTTCCAAATTTCACAAATAATTTCAGAGTCAATTTTATCAATACCCTTTCCCAAAATGGAGTGTGAAAAGATGGAATGATTGACTTAAACTTAGAAAGTACGGGAACTAATACCGACTCAGAAAAGTGACTTAAGTCAAGTAAAAGTTCCGGAGTCGAGATTGGTTCAGGAAGTGGGTCCAAATCAAGAAGTTGAAACTCAAGTCCATATTCATTTTCCCACAATAGAATGTGACTTTCTAAGATTGGTGATTCAAGTTCAAGAATGACAGATGTGAGAATCAAAACTGACTCTAAAATATTACCTAAGTTGGGTAACAAAACAGGAGTCAATATTGATTCAGGAATTTGAACTGGATCACAAATTTGAGAATCTAGGTTATATTTCTCATTGAGTTCAATTTCATAAAAATGAGAACTTGCCAATTTGTCAATGGTACTTTCAAAAGTATGAAATTGATCAAGTTTAATATGATGTCATAAAAGATTGGTGATTCAATTTCATGATGAATTGGCACAGGATCCAATGTTGACTCAGAAAAAAGATTGAAATCAGGGTGAAGACACCGGAGTCATTATTGAATCAGGAAGTAGAATTGAATCACCAAGTTGAGGTTCATGATCATATTTATTCTCAAATTCAATTTTAGGAAAGGGATAACTTGCTAAAATGTCAATTTCGTTTTCAAGATTTGGGGTTTTGGGAAGTTCAAATGGGTGTGCTGAAGTGGAATCTTGTTTTCCAAAATAACATGATTCTTCGCCTCTAACTGAATGGTTAGCGACATCAGAAATGGTCAAACGGTGAGAACGGAGAGTTTGGACCAATATATCTATGTCATGATTACGAGCGATTTGAGCCTGAGTTATGGCTTCAAGCATCTTTTCATAGTCGATTGGTTCATCATTTTGTTACGATTGGACTTGAAAAGATGAAGTTTTATTTTGAAATTTGTGGTGAAATTGTGAGTCTGTCAGATTTTGTGATTGTTACTTGGACTCACGCATCTCATTTTCAAGATTGATAGTTTTCTATTTTGAACTAGTGAAACTGAGTATGAATCTTGAAAATATTATGGACAAAGGGGATAAGGAGGACAAGTTGGTTGAAAATTGGACTCGGGGGAGGTGAGTCCCCATTGACTCTGTGAAGAGTTGAAGTTATTTTAGAAATTATGGTCATAAGATTGGGGGCATGAGTTATATTGATTCGAATAAGACCAATCCGGCACACTAGATTGGTTAACGTTATGATATGCCGGGTTGATAATATTCGAAAAAGAGATCGGGGTGTAATATGGATTAACATCAAAATTGGAAAAATTATTGTTATAAGTCATATCACACAGGAAATATCAAACACAAACAAAGAAAAATAAACAAATAAGCAAACAAATAAAAAGAGAAAAAAATTTAACCTAAGTTAGGGTAAACCTTAGACCTAAACGACTCCTAACTGGTTAGACTGTCCACGGGGGGTATATTGCCGAATCTGACCACAAGTTAATCGGCCAGGTAGGGGTAAGATTGGTGGAAGGTATCCGCGCAGAAGCGATGGGCCTAATTAAGCCAAACCACCAGCTTTCGGGGTTTCACCCCTCAATCCTCAACCTTAGACACCGATTTAACAAGAGTCAAATTCAAATCAACTTCCCCCTTAGGTCAGTCTCCTATTTGAGTTTGAGATGTCCCTAGGGCCAACGTCTACTCAGTTTTAGTTAGGCTTGAGTTGGTGAGTGATGAGATTGTTTGTGGGCTAAGGGAGGGTAATGACTTTCTCACCTTATCTTGTTTATAGGACAAGCCCTTAAATCAATTTAGTACAGTGTACAAGTATATAGAAAAAAGTAACACTCAAGAAATATTTCATACAAGAATGAACCTTATACTAAATGCTATGCACACATACCTTGGCTCCAGCACTCTTCAACAGTAAATAAAAAATGTAGTGAAATAGACACGTGCCTAAATGCAAAGTCTAAATTATTTTTAGCATTTACAATCAACTTTTTACTGTTGTGTTAGAAATGTATATACAGTGAGTCAAATAAGGAAATAAGTGCTACATATAATAAATTATGTAATTCAGCCAACCTGCTAAAAATACAGGTTAGTAGTTCACTCAGATTGCCACAGGAATGTAGCAAATCTGAGGGCTTCTGGGCTCTGCTTTCTTGAGAAGAGTCCAGGGCCACTTATATGTCCACTGCAGCAAAAATTTCTTATTGTTAAATCTGTACACCAAAAACAAAGAAGAAAGTTAACCAAAAATGTAAATCTAAAAGAAAAATAACTTACTGTTCCTCCCCGACAACGGCGCCAAAATTTGATTGGGTTTTCACCTGAAAAAAATACAGAATTCAAAACTTTAAGAATAGAATGTGCAAGGTGCTCAATTCTACCGCTATAGCAAGTGGCTATGCGGGTCATGATTCACAAGGAGAGACTAGTGATGGAAGCTTTTAGTAAGTTCTCTTTTAAGGTATAAAGAATGGTTAAAGATCTTCTTTTAGTTCTTAAAAAGAAAAGGAAAATAAATTACAATCAAGTTAGAAAGAAAGTGGTAGATTGAGAAGATAGAAAAATGAAAAATGGATTACATACAAGGAAATTGAAAAGAGTGATAAAGATGGTTAAAAGATTGGGGTAATCTAAACTAAAGAATTAAAAGAGAAGAAAACTAAAACCTAAAAAACTTACTTACCTCTTCGGCACTTGCTTACCTTCGACCCATATTGACGATGTACCTTTGCTTGAAGGCGAGCGAAGTATGACAAATAGGATCTTCCCTATTCCCGATCTACACTATAAAATGAAGGTGCAAGCTATACTACCATGGAAATGAATATTCATCACCATAAGCCATCAACGGCACTTGCAAGGACAAGATAACTTCGAGGCTATCGGATTCACTTAGATTCACAAACACAGAAGAGGGAAGCAAACAAAAACAAGAATAGAAAAGAAAAGAAACTTCGATTCAAATAACAATGAAACAAAAGACTTACTTACACCGATGTCACCTTCAGTACAAGCTTGATCTCATTCCTCCATGAAACTCTCCTCTCCTATTAGTTACATAAAGAAAATAAAAATTACATAAAAAAACTAAAAACCTAAGTTACAAACTATAAATTAGCCTAAATTCTACTCTCTGCTTGGTCGTTCCTTTGCCTTTGAGATTGCAGGTATTTATAGGAGAAATGGAAGTTAGAGGAGTATGAAGATATGAGAAGTTGGATATTTTGAATTTGAATCCTCTCCTTATCTCCAAACTTGGGGGCTGTTTGTTTCGCGTAAAAGGCTGTAATTCGTAAATGACTTGCAACCCAGTTACGACTACGGTGTTTGTTTGGACCGTAATTCGTAAAAGACTTACGCAACTCAACTGTCACTCACTTGCAACCCAATTATCACTCACTTACAGCCCAGTTATAGTTAATTTTGTGGTCATGCAAATTTGTATTATTTTTTATATTAATATTAAATTTTTTAATATTTAACATTTTTAATATTTATTTGCAATATTAAAACTTTTAAATCACCAAATAGTAATTTTGTGGTCAATTTTTTCACTTACGACTTGCCCATTACGACAACCAAACACCGTAAAATACAATACACTTTCCTACTTATAACTTTATATTACCAACCAAACACCGTAAAACTTACATGCATGTAATTTATTTACAATTGTAAAAGACTTTACCAATTACGACTTATGAATTACGACCAATTACGACAACCAAACAGGCCCTTGATTTGATGTGGATATTCAGTTCTGATCTGCAGCTTATTGGCGTGTTAATTGTAGAGTATAACTTATCAAATGACAGAATTAGAAATAGTTATCAACTTAAGAGTTGTAACCCTTAAGTCTTCTTTCTGGATCATCTTGAATCATTAGATTTGAATTTTTATAGCGAAAGGTATGATTCAAACACTAAATTTATCCAGTCAGAATCTGAGTCAAATTTGCTTTATCTCATCCATTGATCTTCTCTCTATCCATTTATACCTTTAGATTGGACTCTGTATTTGACATTATCCTCGGTTGATTTTTAGATTTAACCACTTGATTCACCAAAAACTGAATTTAACCAATTAGATTTGGGATCATCCTCCTCTAACCAAATAGATGTAGTTAAATCTGAATTTAACTGATACTTATTTGATTTTGTCCTCTTTCTCCCCATGATTATCTTCTTCAAAATAAACATTTAAAATAAGGAATTTAGCAGATTTATTATATGATAAATGTGAAAATGTAATAAAGAATAATGCAATATATGTGTGCAATCAATAACTAAACTGTCCGTGGAGTGGTGAAGCCTGGAGGCTGAGTGTGGAGCGGGGAGGCTAATACGGCCTAGAATATCGAGTTGAGAGCCCAGAGGCTAAACGATCACGAAGGGTCAGCCATGCATGACAATAAAGTAGTAATAAAACATCATCACAGGCAGGGTGTAAGTTCATGTATTTAAACTGCATTACTAAAGGCATTCGTCACATCGATACAGTATAACACACCGGTATAATACATGTGTCCACAGTGTACATGTACACACCCATACTGATACAATACATAACATTGGTATAAATCTACATGTTCGCGATACAGCTACAATTTCACCAGTACAGATACATATTACACATAATACAAATCATTCGTCAAAGCGGGAAAACCTAGAAGTAAGAACACTCGCCTAAATTATGAAAAATGCCGCAAAATCTAAAACTCTAAAAACACGTGCACAACCCCAGGCAATACCCACCATCACCAAGAGAGAGTGTTCTAGAGAGAGTTAGAGAGAGAAAGAGATTTAGAGATAGAAGAGAGAGTTGCAAGAGAGAGAGATAAAGAGAGTTAGAAAGAGTGAAAGTAGAAGAGGAGAGGGTGGCCGACAGTGGCTTTAGTCGCCGATAGTCAACAATAGAGAGAGAGGGTGATGAAGGAGGAAGAAAGGGAGGTGAGAGAGAGAAAAAAGATAGGAAGGAGGGAAAGAGGAAGAAAAGAAAGAGAAAGATCTAGGGAGAGGGAGAGGAGAGCAAGGAGAGAATGGAAGCTTGTCGGCGGTGGCCGGCCAGGGCGGTGGCGCGACGACAGGTCGCCACGGCCATAAGTCAGAGAGAAAGGGAGAAAGAAGGGCTAAGAAAGAAAGAAGAGAGAGAAGAAGAGCGAGGAGAAGAAGGGGAAAGAAGAAAGGAGAGAGAGAGAGAGAGAGAGCAAGGGAAGGAGGAGGTGGTCATCCTCGGCGCCAGAGGAGTGGTTGGCGGCGAATCTCGGGAGGAGAGGAAGAGAGATGAGAGAGAAAGAGAAAGAAGGAGAGAGATGGGAGAGAAAGAAGAGAGAAAAGGAGATCGGAGCCTAGGGGTGTTGCCATCGCTGGGTGCTCGCCGGTGCAGGTGGCGCAACGGTGGTGTTGGCCAAGCGATTGGATCAGGGAGAGAGGAAGAGGGAGAAGAGAAAAAAGAGAGAGGAAAAGAGAGGAGAGAAAGAGAAAAGAGAGGGAAGAGAGGATCAAACGACGGGTTAATCGACGGCACTGGGGTCGTTAGAGGGGACGTCGACGTGGCAGCGCTGGCCCAGGGGGCAGGATTGGTCGTCACCAGGAGAAGAGAGAGGGAGAGAGAGTGGAGAGATAGAGAGGGTGGAGAGAGAACGAGGGTGAAGAGAGTGGAGAGAGTGAGTGAGAGAGATGTGATTGGGGGGTTTGATGAGATGCCGGCCGACGTGGGCTCCAAGGGGATTGGGGGAAACAAGGAAGAAAGAAAAAGAAAAGAAAAGAAAGGAAAGAAAGTAAAGAACCCAAATATAATTATATTATTTAATTTCAGAAAATATTGACTAATCCAAAAAAATTCCTAAAATACCTAGAAGTAGAAAATATCACCTTGGGGAACAATATGAAATCGATTTTTAGAAATTAAATTTCATTTTCAAATTAAAAAAACCTAAAATCAACCGGTAATACCAGTTGACACCAAATCCAGCCAAATCTTGATTAATTCAGAAAAATCCCCCAAAATGTACTAAAGTAGAGAATTTGATTCTAAGAAACAATGTCAAAGAAAATTTTAAAATTTAACTCCCTTCTTAAATTAAAAACCCCCAAATCGACCGATCGATACCGATTTTGAAGATCTTGCAAAATAATTCGAAAACATTATAGAAAATCATGAAAAAGCTAAAATATTAAAAAACGTATTTGAAATAAAATCGGTCAAATCTGACTAATAAAAAGATCAAATCGTGCAATATACTAGGATCGGGTCTCCGGTTCAGACTAGAGCTGACTCTGAGTCAAAGAATCCGGATCCAATGCAAACAATAACATAATAGAACATAAAGAAGAAATAAATATGGAGAGAATATTGAAAAATACGATTGAAAAATCAGAACACATATCTCAATATGTATTCTGGGAACGAGGTATTAAATTCCATCCACCATACAAAAATTTCATCCTCGAAATTTTGATAAGGGGAAAATGAACACAGAAAAAATAGGGATAAGGATTATACCACTTAAGATATGAGTAACTAAGGGTAACACTCACATTAGATGGAATAATAATCTTGGAACCTAAACGTTTTTTGCACTTTCTGCCATATAAATCTTCTGACAGTGCGACATCAATACCAGCTTGATATCTGCTAGTAAAAGAATTCTGTCAGAACTTCAGTAGACTGATCCACTCTGAATAAAAATAAGAAATAAACTGGTCTGGTGGGATGAGCAATAATACTTTATTCCGGACTGCGAGACAAGCTGATGAAATCCATAGAAATTCATAGAAATCCATAATGATGAAATGCCAAATATAAAACCTCTGCGTGACATGAAGCTGTTCTTGACAGAGAGTCTGCAATAGAATTCTCGAATGAGCCGCATACTACCATTACCCCGGGAGTGGGCCAAAATATCAAAAATAAAGAAAACCCTGATAATACGGATCATAAACAAAGAAAAACATAATATTAAGTTCTGAATACTGGGAGCTAATAACTCTGAAAGACTTATCCAAGAATATAGAATAACTGTAGCTCAGTCTGATAGAAGTCCTGATATAAAGTGCTGCACTGGGATCAAAGAAGGCCAGAACAAAGTGAGCATGTACCACAACTTACCTGCCGCTACCTTACAAGTCTGCCAATATCTTAAGTTGGTATTAAGACTATGAAAATCGGAAAAGGGAAAAATATAAGGGATTCAGGAATCAAATGAAGGACGAACAAGAAGAATAGATAACTCTGCACTTGTACTTAAATTGTATAATACATTCCAGTTGCAAATTCTTTACCATTAATTTACCGACTGGCTGTACTGTGGATGTAAGAGCCTAGGCTCTGATACCATCTTGTAACGCCCCGATCCCGTGAATACAGAGATGTTATTGCGACATATATATGCAGGTCGAAAATACCCTTACATATATACGCTAAGCATCAGTACAGGTAATAATCGGAGTACAAAAGTACGTGGTACATTATACATTCCAATATATGAGTACAATTATAAAGTTATCACAGGATGTGACACAATATTATAAGAATATTACATCACCGATAGGCGTAAATACGAGAATACAGGGAGATATACAATTATGATCAATACTAATGATGCTCACGAGTTGCAAGAGGAAAACTCGAGAGGCAAGAGGGGGCCTGGAAGATAGGGCCCTGAATGGTCAACTGCTGATCTATGACGCTATCGCTGTGCAACTCTGATCACCAAGAAGTTCACCATGTTCCATATTCTAAGATCTGAACATTCTGGTCCAAAAGAGTCAAAAACTCCCCAACGAGTGGCAAGATGAGTGCCAAGTGGCGTGCATAAATAAACACACGTGTATCGATAAATCTGAGTCAAAGAGCATGTATTAAAAAGTTATGAGCACAGACATACATGAGCAGGTAATGAGACATTAAGTAAAATAGATATGACAAAACTAGTTATACACAACCCCAAATTACCGATCTGTGAGATTAGTACGTTGAAGGAATAATCCAAACAATGAAACCCTTATATATATATATATATATATATATATATATATATATATATATAATATATATATATATATATATATATATATATATATATATATATATATATCTTGTATCTCACATCACTGTATCCTGAGTTCATATAATCTGAATTGTCTCCTAAACTAAGAAAACATCATAAAATCGATAAAATTTAATAAAATTGTTAATACCAAATACAATCAAAATAGCTTGATTTACGGCTTCATAAGACTAATACGTTGAAGGAATAATCCAAACATGGAAACCATCATCTATATAGCTTATGTCTCATGTCTCCGTAAACTGAGTTCATACAACACAAATTGCAAAATAACATAATGAATTATTATATAGCATCTTATTATTATTACTCGTCTGACCCATATATTTAAGTATGTGTACAGGCATATGTTCCATCCCTCATATATCCATATATGAGTAAGTCAAGATTATTATTAGAAACTGATGATGAAACCAATAGGTTATGTTTACATTGGGTCCGTACATACCCGGAACCACGGCCCAGGATGTTCCGTTGCTGATACAGAACCTACCGCAAGGCGATTAGGGGTAAAGGATCTTATTTATATGCCCTGTAAGAAGTCAATAACCAAGGTGGCAGCACAACCCGTGGAACACCTGGAGGCCCATAGGTGGAACCAAAGTTTTAGTTGTACAATATACCTAATACAACTGTAAACATATTCACCACTTGAAGTCCATCAGTTTCTCTCTTACTGATGTAGTTGGCCTTTTTTATAGTTTATCATTATATAATTATCATATTACGGGAATAGCAGATGCAGGACAGATTCAGGATTTACAGGAGAAATAGGAGTACATAAGTACTAAAAATACATATCACTGTGTATAATACATGATAACAAGACCAGATTCCCGAAATATGATAATCACAAGTAATGTATTAAGCATGGCAAGCGACAAGTGATAATATACAAATGTCAAGTAATAACATGTAGATATCATATGATGACAAGCAGGTGTCAGGTGATGACAAGAAGGTGTCAGGTGTCAAGTAATAGCATGTCAGGTGAGCACAATGGACATCAAGTATCGAGTATCATAATACAAAAAATAGTACCGATACAGGAGATCGGTACGAATATAGAAAAACGGTACCGATACAAGAGATCGGTACAAATACAAAAAATGATACTGATACAGAAAATCGGTATGATTACAGGAAAATAATACAGTTCTGAAAAACATATAAGTAAAGATTTCAAACTCTTCACAACCATCAAGAAAAGAATAATACTTAAATTATCAAGCAGGCAAGCGGGCAAGCAAGTGAAGCAGAGCAAAGTAAAACTAGAGCGGAGCTAAGCAAAGCTAGAGCGGAGCTAATACATAGTGCTAGACGCCAACACGTTCGGCGTGGTTACTGCTCGTGGCACGGCAAAATACACATGATAAAGTGAGCGTATGAATGTTGTACACCGTGCGGGGAAAAGCCGCACTCACGGTATAACTATGGTCGAATGGAGTTAGCGGTAAAGCGCTGAATGTTAGGTCCGCCTACCATGCATAGCTAAGAGACCTGATGTTCTGAACGCACTCTCTTTCAAAGAAGTGAGCGAGAGCCCAAAGGGCTAATAGGCCTGAAGGCGGAGTAAGTATCTGCAGAAGTGTCAGTATCAAACACACACATATAACAAGTAATAACTAAGCTATTAGTAGAGTAGTGAAGCCCGAAGGCTGAGTAAGGCAGGAATAAAGTCAGCGAGCAGACAAGCGAACATCCAAGCGAAGTTAAGTTAGCTGGAGCACGATCAACAAGCAGTTTTTTATCGCTAAACCGCACGGCGAAACAACGAGAATGACTCGAGCGTTGGGATGCTATTCTGTCATAAGACAGAGTTTCTCTCGGGCGAATCTAGCGATAAAGCTAAGCGCTAAACTCAACCACCAGGCGTGGCAAAGGACTTGACGGTCTGAGCGCCCAAAGGGCTGTAGAGAGACCATAAGGTCTAAGTGCCCTCTCGGTAGTTACCACGAAACCCAGAGGATGCAAGGGATAAAACCTATTGGGTAGCTAAACCAAGAAGTGGGCTACACAAGATTACCTGTATAATATATTACTACCATACAAACACACATATAAACGTGTAACTAAACTGTCCGGGAAGTGGTGAAACCCAGAGGCTGAGTGTGGAGCCAAGAGGCTGAGCAAAATATGAATAAAGTCAACGAGCAGACAAGCGAACATCTAAGCGAAGCTAAGTAAGCTGGAGTAAGACCAATAAGCAGCGTTTTATCACTAAAACGCACGGTGGAACTACGGGAATGACTCAAGTGTTGGGACCCTATTATGTCGTAAGACAGAATCTAGTGATAAAGTGCTAAGCGCTAAACTCAAGTACCATGCGTGGCTAAAAAAACCTGACGGTTTGAGCGTCCAAAGGGCTTTAGAGAGACCATAAGGTCCAAGCGCACTCCTGAAAGCTACCACAAAACCCAAAGGGTGCAAGGATAAAACCTACTGGGTAGCCAGCCTGGTAAGTGGGCTACACAAGAGTACCTGTATAAAATATTAGTACCACACTAACAAACATATAAACATGGCAAATAACTAAACTGTTCATAGAGTGGTGAAGGCCGGAGGCTGAGTGTGGAGCCCAGAGGCTAATACGGCCCAGAAGACTGAGTAAAGAGCCCAAAGGCTAAACAACCACGAAGGGTCAGTCACACATGACAATAAAGCAGTAATAAAATATCATCACAGGCATGGTATAAGTACAGGTATTTAAACTACACTACTACAGGCATTTGTCATATCGATACAATATAACATACGGTATAATAAACGTGCCCACAGTATACATGTACAGACCCACACCGATATAGTACATAACACTAGAATAAATCTACATGTCCATGATATAACTACAATCCACAAATACAGAGACATATGACATATAATACAAATCACCCGTTAGAGCAGGGGAACCCAAAAGCGAGAACACTCGCCTAAATTATGAAAAACGCCGCAAAATCTGGAACTCCAAAAACACGTACACGGGCCCGGGCAATATCCACCATCACCATGAGAGAGAGAGAGTGTAGTATAGAGAGAGCTAGAGAGAGAAAGAAATCTAGAGAGAAAGAAGAGAAAGTTATAGGGGGAGAGAGTGTGAGAAAGAAAGAAAAGGAGAAAGAAGAGGGTGGCCGGCCTTGGCCGGCCAGAGCCGCCGCTGGCGGTCAACAACAGAGAGAGAGGGCGAGGGAGGAAGGGGAAAGGGAGGTGAGAGAGAGAGAGAAGAAAGAGAGAAATGAGGGAAATAGGGAGAAGAGTAAGAGAGAGATCCAGGGAGAGGGAAACGAGAGTAAGATGAGAGAGAAAGCTGGCCGGCGACAGCCGGAGCGGGCGGTGGCGCGACGACTGGTTACCGCGGCCACAAGTCAGAGAGAAAGAGAGAGAAAGAGAAGGGCTAAGGGAGAAAGAAGAGAGAAGAAAGGGAAAGAAGAAGGGGAAAACAGAGAGAGCAAGAGGGAGGAGGAGGTGATTGTCGCCGGCTCCAAGGAAGTGGTCGATGGTGAATCTGAGGAGGAGAGGAAGAGAGAGATGATAAATAAAGAGAAATAGAAGAAGAGAGGGGAGATAAAGAAGAGAAAGAGGAGGATATCAGAACCTTGGGGTGTCGCCGTCACTGGGGTAGTCACCACGCGGACGGCATGGCGGTGGTGCTGGCCAGGTGATCAGATCAGGGAGGGAGAGGAAAAGGGAGAAGAGAAAGAGAGAGAAAGGAAGAGAGAGAAAGAGAAAGAGAAAAGAGAGAGGGGGAAGAGCGATTGGTCGGCAGTGCTGGGGTCACGGAGGAACGTCGGCGCAGCGGCGTTGGCCGTGGGGGCGATGGCAGTCGTCGCCAGGAGAAGATAAAGGGGGAGAGAGTGTGGAGAGAGAAAGAGGGTAGAGAGAACGAAAGAGAGTGAGTTTGAGAGATGTGATTGGGGCGATTTGATGGGATGCCAGCCCACGCTGGCATCAGGGGGATTAGGGGAAAACCACGAAAGAAATAAAAAGAAAAGAAAGAAAGTAAAGAGCCCAAATATAATTATATTATTTAATTCCAAAAAATGTTGACTAATCCAGAAAAATTCCCAAAAATACCCAAAGGTGGAAAATATCATCTTGGGAAACAATATAAAATCAGTTTTTAGAAATTAAATCTTATTTTAAATTAAAAATCTTGAAATCAGCCGGTAATACCAGTCGACACCAAATCCAGTCAAATCTTGATTAATTCAGAAAAATTTTCAAAAATACACTACAGTAGAAAATATGATATAGGTCACCTAGAGGGGGGTGAGTAGGTGACTAGCTAATTTAATGATGAGCAAATGCGAAATTAAAAACTATTTATATAAACTAAAACTATTAAGCTAAACACACAAGGTATAACACAAAAGTGCAGCCGAATTCCCGGTGAAAGGCTCTGGACTATCTCCTCAAGATTCCTCTTGATTAAGAGTTGAGGTGCCACTATGGCTCTCTTGGTTGAATACAAGTGTGAGCAAACAATCCCAAACATTTAACAATTAAGCATAAGATATATCAAGCATATAAAGATAAAAGCAATGTAAATATGCAAGATATGTAAACACAAGTGAGAGAGAGAGAGCAATCACAAACACAGGAGAATTGTTTCGAGCTTCGAGCACCCTTGCTCTACGTCCCCGCCTTCAACACTATGAAGGATTTTCACTAAAATTGATCCCTCTTAATCACTCGGTGCCGCAACACCTACAAGGAGTTCACACTAGAACTCTTAGACTCACTAGTCCCTCTCTTGTTTCCACAAGAACAACACACGCAAGCACACTAGCTTGCCGAGGCTACACCTCTACATCGAGCTCCCATAAGAACTCGAAATAACACGAACCCGCAAGTTCGCCTCCTCAAATACAAGAAGAACACTTTGGTGATCTCAACACTTGGATCACCTAAAAACACTCTCACAACAAATCTCCTATAGGATAGAT
The DNA here is from genome assembly GCA_038442645.1 of Agave tequilana. Lineage (NCBI taxonomy): Eukaryota > Viridiplantae > Streptophyta > Magnoliopsida > Asparagales > Asparagaceae > Agave > Agave tequilana. The sequence continues at coordinate 11,201 of JAVJIF010026933.1, read as the reverse complement.
ATGGCAATAGAAAGCTCAAGTATTTGTGAGAAAAACTAGGATAGATTTGTAGTAAAAAACTCAAGAAATCTCTTTGAATAACACTCTTGAAAACTCTCCTTTGATATGGAAGTATTTGCTCTAAAACAATTGGAGAAAACCTCTGAAATAGATGAGAAAAACTACCTTGAAAACCTACTCCAAAATCTTGAGAAAAATAAGCCCAAGGGAACCCCATTTATAGGTTCCCAAAAACTAGCTGTTGCAGGCCAACTCAGCAGAAAAATCTGCTGTCGGTCGACGGCCGGTCGACCGGCCAACGGTCAAATTTTCGACCGTTGCAGCTTACCGGTCGACCGCCTGGTCAACCGTGCCTGTGCTTTGACCTACCGGTCTACCGCCCGGTCGACTGAGGCCAGATCCAGAGAGCATAGCTCTCTGGCCGGTCGACTGCCCTGTCGACTGCCCTGTCGACCGGGGCCAGATCTAGAGAGCACAGATCTCTAGACGGTCGACCGCCCGGTCGACCGGTCCACTAGCCAGTTAGCCGTGCACATTTTGTGCACATCGGTCGACCGCCCGATCGACTGACTTCTGGCTCGGTCGACCGTCCGGTCGACCGGCAGAAGGCCAGGTCAGACATCTTTTTGGGATTAAAACTTGGTCTTTTTAATTTAAATAAAATCCCATAAAATCAATAAAAATAGGTTCATTAAAATACTTTGATGTACAAACATGTTTGATCAAAATTCAACACATATTTCAAACGTTTGAACCATTTTTGTAAAATAGAAATTTGCCTTAAAAAAAATCTATATTTTTCAAAATCAATCTCCAAATTGAAAAATGATTTTTCCAAAACCTCTCCAAATACAAAGACAAGATATTTTAAACACTTTTGAAGCTTAGTATGTATGGATATAATCCACTACACATATGAGATAAAATATCTATGTTTTGACAATAAGCTCTAAAATAGGTTTTGATAAATGCAAAACTCAAACACATGATATAGAAACACTAAATAAGTTTTTCTAAACATTTAAATCAACAATGTATATGGATGAAATTCAAAACACATATAACCCAATATAAACTCATTTTGATGAACTCTATTCAAGAAACAAAAAGATGTATACTATGAAGCTGAAAAATCAAAACGGTATTTTCTAAAATCAAACTGTTTTATGAAAACACATATAAATCAAAAATGTTTTATGATGTAGGTCACCTAGAGGGGGGTGCATAGGTGACTAGCTAATTAATGATGAACAAATGCGAAATTAAAAACTATTTGTACAAACTAAAACTATTAAGCTAAACACACAAGGTATAACACAAGAATGTAGCCGAATTTTCGGTGAAATGCTCTGGACTATCTCCTCAAGATTCCTCTTGATTAAGAGTTGAGGTGCCACTATGGCTCTCTTGGTTGAATACAAGTGTGAGCAAATAATCCCAAACATATAACAATTAAGCACAAGATATATCAAGCATATAAAGATAAAAGCAATGTAAATATGTAAGATATGTAAACACAAGTGAGAGAGAGAGAGAGCAATCGCAAACACGGGAGAATTGTTTCGAGATTTGAGCACGCTTGCTCTACGTCCCCCCTTCAACACTATGAAGGATTTTCACTAAAATCGATCCCTCTGGATCACTCGGTGCCGCAACACCTACAAGGAGTTCACACTAGAATTCTTGGACTCACTAGTCCCTCTCTTGTTCCTACAAGAACAACACACGTAAGCACACTAGCTTGCCGAAGCCGCACCTTTACATCGAGCTCCCACAAGAACTCGAAATAACACGAACCCGCAAGTTCGCCTCCTCAAATACAAGAAGAACACTTTGGTAATCTCAACACTTGGATCACCTAAAAACACTCTCACAACAAATCTCCTATAGGATAGATATGGCAATAGAAAGCTCAAGTATGTGTGAGAAAAACTAGGATAGATTTGTTGTAAAAGACTCAAGAAATCTCTTTTGAATAACACTCTTGAAAACTCTCCTTTGATATGGAAGTATTTGCTCTAAAATAATTAGAGAAAACCTCTGAAATAGATGAGAAAAACTAGCTTGAAAACCTACTCCAAAGTCTTGAGAAAAATCAGCCCAAGAGAACCCCATTTTATATGTTCCCAAAAACTAGCCGTTGTAGGCCAACTCAGCAGAAAAGTCTGCTGTCGGTCGACCGGCCGGTCGACCGGCCAACGGTCAAATTTCTGACCGTTGCAGCTTGTCGGTCGACCGCCTGGTCAACTGTGCCTAGGCTTTGACCTACCGGTCTACCGCCCGGTCGACTGAGGCTAGATTCAGAGAGCAGAGCTCTCTGGCCGGTCGACTGCCCGGTCGACCGAGGCCAGATCTAGAGAGCACAGCTCTCTAGACAGTTGACCGCCGGTCGATCGATCCACTAGCCAGTTGGTCGTGCACGTTTTGTGTACATCGGTTGACTGACTTCTGGCTCGGTCGACCGACAGAAGGCCAGGTCAGACATCTTTTTGGGATTAAAACTTGGTCTTTTTAATTTAAATAAAATCCTATAAAATCAATAAAATAGGTTTATTAAAATACTTTGATGTACAAACATGTTTGATCAAAATTCAACACATATTTCAAACGTTTTGAACCATTTTTGTAAAATAGAAATTTTGCCTTAAAAAAAATCTGTATTTTTCAAAATCAATCTCCAAATTGAAAAATGATTTTTCCAAAACCTCTCCAAATACAAAAACAAGATATTTTAAACACTTTTGAAGCTTAGTGTGTATGAATATAATCCACTACACATATGAGATAAAATATCTATATTTTTGACAATAAGCTCTAAAATAGGTTTTGATAAATGCAAAACTCAAACACATGATATAGAAACACTAAATAAGTTTTTCTAAACACTTGAATCAATAATGTGTATGGATGAAATTCAAAACACATATAAACCAATATAAACTCATTTTGATGAACTCTATTCATGAAACAAAAAGATGTATACTATGAAGCTGAAAAATCAAAACGATATTTTCTAAAATCAAAACTGTTTATGAAAACACATATAAATTGTGTGTGTATATGAGCTTGAGCAATCCACAACTAATCTATCCTTTAAATTTTATCTAAAAATAAATTTTAACACTCACAAACATGATACAAGTCTTCATGAAAATCTTCTCTTGAAAATCTTCTTCTCCTTCTTGACTTGGTCCAAACCTTGATCTATGAGTTAGACTCCTCTTGAGTACTTGATGCGATCTTGATGTGTGAGCTCTTGAATCAATACATGCTAGCTCCAAACTTGGCTTCAAATCTTTTGTTAAAGCTAAACACTTACTAAGATATTGATCAAATATCTGAAACTATATAAACACAAGATTATTAGTACTATAACTACATGAGTTAATCATCATCAAAACTAGAGCGATGGGCCTTTGGGCTAACAACTCCCCCCTTTTGATGATGACAAAATTCATGCAGTATATATGCATGGATTAAAGTTAAGCTTCATAGAAGCTCCCCCTTAACTCATGCATAGCAATAAACATAAAGATATTCAATAAAGTGCATAAACTAAATAAAAACATATATGCATAAACAAGGAGATAAACATGCATAAACTCACCAAGTTCTTCTCCTCTTTTTGCATAAATAAGAAAATAAACATGCATATATAAGCTCTCAAAATCTTCCCCCCTTTGTTAATTCATCAACAAAGGGGCGAAAATAAATCAAACAATAAAGATATATATATATATATATATATATATATATATATATATATATATATATATATATATATATGCGATATACATTCATGAAGAGGAGGGACGTAAAATTAGCTCCCCTTTTATACATGCATTACATGAAGAAGGGATGACAAGACCCTAACCCACGTAAAACATAACATACAATGCATAAGCGAAGATGTTAAGCTCCCCTTACACACGTGTATCACATAAAGAAGAGATGTCAAGCTCCTCAATGTGAGATACACTCAACATGAATCTATATATAGAGAAGATGTTAAGCTTCCCTTGTATATAGGCTATACATATCAACAAATTTTGAAATTTCTTGAAGTCAACAAGATAAATTTTGATACCAATAAAATCAAATAATAGTTGACAAAACAAAAGTTGGTACCACTTATAAATAAACTAAATTTTAAGATACCAATAGTAGATTTTTTATACCAATTTAAAGTGAAACATTGTATGTTTTAATACTAAATTTTTTTTGATACCAATTGAAAATAATACATAAACTTATTAAGATACCAATTGATATTTAAAATTAAGTCAAGCTTAGCATAAACATAATTTGTGCCTTAAGAAGGTAGAAATATTGTAAAACAAGCACAATCAAATCAATATATGTATGAAAATAGAAATACTAATTGAAATTGATACTTAATTGAAATTTGAAGCATACATATATAGAAAGCACATATGAGTATACAAAATTAAAATTTCATGAGGATCAAGTGTATAACTCATAACTACCACCCTTTTCATGCGCATGTTTAAATTAATTTTTAATTTTGAGCATACAATACATGGTCTCCCATCCAACTGCCCTTATAGGGTAGAAGTTTTCAAAACTAAGATTTAAAAATAGTTATAGATTGAAAACACTACCAAATGAAGAATAAATAACTAGTTTAAGATAATTTTTGAAAAACTGCTAAAGATCCTTCAAACATGAAAACAAATCATATATATATCATGAAATATTGCTAAGTACACAAAAATTGTCACTCAAGATCTATAAAGCTCAAAAATGTGCTCATGAAATAAAGTCATGAGTAAAAAAATAATGTGAGTGCACAAGAACCATGTGAATAGCATATTCATGAAATAGTCAATAAGGCTCAAAACAAACATGAAATTCTTTTATGAAAATCATAAAAATTAAAATTTTCATCAAAATTAAACAAACTTCATGGTATATGTATGTTCTATCAAAAACTAAAAATATACATATCTCAAATACAAAAGAGTCCATAATACAATTTACATGAAGGCAAGTGACTCAAAGGTATACATGTATATTTATTAGTTTTAAATAAAATTAACATATACATGAAGCAAACATGTACAAAAATAGGAAAAATATGTGTAAATGAAAAAATCATCAGAACTAAGTTATACGTGTACATGTAATGAGTACAAATGAGCATTGAGGCACAATATATAATAATCAAGGGTAGCTCACTACTTGAACAAGTATAAACACAACTTTAATGAAAACTACATCTAAACAAGTATTCACCACATGAAGTACAAAATTAAAACATGCTAAAAATATTTATATAAAGATATGTAAACTAAAATTGGTGTTAAGAGATAGTTACCAAACCATATACATTATTCTCTAAGTCTCCAAACCATGGTGATCCTCCTACCAAACTTCCTTGATAGTGAGACATCAATTTAGTGTGTCCATCTAGCTCATCATGCATCTACCACCAAGGCACCAACTCTCTCACATCATGTGAGAGCCCACACCTACATCAAACACAAGAGGTGGGGATTTTGATACCCATTTCCTTTTGGTCCACGGAGGTTAGCATCACAAGGAACCCAAATATTTTATTTGCAAAATTTATAAAATTTATTCAATCAAAACAAAATCTTATAAGATGGCCTTTGCGGCCGCAATGTGTACAGTGTACACTCTAGCATGCAAATAAGTGGTGTGAATGTGAGCATAGTGTGCATATGTATGCCGTGGGTAATGTGCATGAACATGTGGAGCTTGTTTCATTTGAAACAAGGTTTCCAATCTAAAATGGTTTAATGCACAATTGCTCAAAGTTGAGCTCAAACAATCAATTCTATAAATCTCATTTTTATCAATAGTAGCATGAAAAGCATAACAAGGATTAACATTATTAGCATGAAAGACATGATAAGAATCAATCTTTTTCTTTTTAGAAATGTTTTCTTTTCTTTTGAAATAATTTTTCTTTTCAAAGAGTTATTTTCTTCCAAAGCAATCTCTTTTTCTTTTTCACCAAAATAATTTTATTTTTTAAAGAATATTTCCTTCACAAATATCATTTAATTTAGAAGACAAGAAAATATTCTCCTTTTTTAAAAATCCATTTTTTTGAATGCAGTCAAATTTATTTTGAAAAGTGTCTTTTTCTTTGAAATAGAATCATATTTATTTTTCAATCTTTTATTGTTCTTTTAAGCAAATCATTTTTTAAGAAGTTGTTGACAAAATAAAGCAAGCTCATCATATGGCATGTCAACATCTTCATCAAGCTCGGATTCAGAATTTACCTCAAGGGGGTTATCCCCTTGGACCATGTAGCATATACTGAAAGCATCACTTCCGTCATCCGAGTCACTGCCCACATAGTATTGTTTTTATTCACCAAGGGAGACTAGAGTGTTCCATACTACAAAAATTGAATCAAAGTTAGCAACCCTACATAAATAATCATAATTTAGGGTATTCTTTAAAGCATGGATGGCTTTTGTATTAGTCTCAAGGTTTTTGCCATTTAAACAATATGAATGTTTAATGGTGGCAAGATAAACATGAATACCTAGGGTTTTGAGGTACATTGACATCTTAACTTTTCAAGTTCAGATGTTAAGTATATCAAACATGGGAGGTGTCATGAAATCCATATGTGTGTAAACAAATATTGTGATTAGCTAAAATGAGGATCTTTAACTCAAGGTTGTTCGACCCAAATCAAGAGCACCAAGCTCTGATGGCACTTGTAGGTTACCTAGAAGGGGGTGAATAGGCCACTAGCAATCTAATGATGAACAAATGCAGAATTAAAAACTATTTATACAAACTAAAACTATTAAGCTAAACTCACAAGGTATAACACAAGAATGTAGCCAAATTTCGGTGAAGGGCTCTGGACTATCTCCTCAAGATTCTTCTAGATTAAGAGTTGAGGTGCCACTATGACTCTCTTGGTTGAATACAAGTGTGAGCAAACAATCCAAGCATATAACAATTAAGCACAAGATACATCAAGCATATAAAGATGAAAGCAATATAAGCATGCAAGATATGTAAACACAAGTGACAGAGAGCAATCACAAACACGGGAGAATTGTTTCGAGGTTCGAGTACCCTTACTCTACGTCCCCGCCTTCAACACTATGAAAGATTTCCACTAAAATCGATCCCTCTGGATCACTCGGTGCCGCAACACCTACAAGGAGTTCACATTAGAACTCTTGAACTCACTAGTCCCTTTCTTGTTCTCGCAAGAACAACACCACGCAAGCACACTAGCTTGGCGAGGCCGCACCTCTACATCGACCTCCCACAAGAACTCGAAACAACACGAACCCACAAGTTCGCCTCCTCAAATACAAGATGAACACTTTGGTGATCTCAATACTTGGATCACCTAAAAACACTCTCACAACAAATCTCCTATAGGATAGATATGGTAATGGAAAGCTCAAGTATGTAAGAGAAAAATTAGGATAGATTTATAGTGAAAAACTCAAGAAATCTCTTCTGAATAACACTCTTAGAAACTCTCCTTTTGATATGGAAGTATTTGCTCTAAACCAATCGGAGAAAACCTCTGAAATAGATGGGAAAAACTAGTCTGAAAACCACTCCAAAATCTTGTGGAAAGCAACCCAAGGGAACCCCATTTATAGGCTTCCAAAAACTAGCCATTGCAGACTAACTCAGTAGAAAAGTCTGCTATCGGTCGACGGCCGGTCGATCGGCCAACGGTCAAATTTCTGACCGTTGCAGCCTGCCGGTCGACCACCCGGTCGACCTGCCTAAGCTTTGACCTACCAGTCGACCGCCCGGTCGACCGAGGCCAGATCCATAGAGCAGAGCTCTCTGGACGGACGACCGCCCGGTCAACCGGCCCACTAGCCAGTTGGCCGTGCACATCGATCGACCTCCCAGTCAACCGACTTCTGGCTCGATCGGTCGACCGACAGAAGGCCAGGTCAGACATGTTTTTGGGATTAAAACTTGGTCTTTTTAATTTGAATAAAATCTCATAAAATCACATAAAATCTACAAAAATAGGTTCATTGAAATACTTTGATGTACAAACATGTTTGATCAAATTCAACACATATTTCAAACATTTTGAAAAATTTTTGTAAAATAAAATTTTTGCCTTAAACAAAAAACTGTATTTTTCAAAATCAATCTCCAAATTAAAAAATAATATTTTCAAAACCTCTCCAAATACATAAACAAGATATTTTAAACACTTTTGAAGCTTAGTGTGTATGGATATGATCCACTACACATATGAGATGAAATATCTATGTTTTTGACAATAAGCTCTAAAATAGGTTTAATAAATCCAAAACTCAAACACATGATATAAAAAACACTAAATAAGTTTTTTTAAATATTTGAATCAACAATGTGTATGGATGAAATCCAAAACACATATAAACCATATAAACTCATTTTGATGAACTCTATTCATGAAACAAAAAGATGTATACTATGAAGCTCAAAAATCAAAACAGTATTTTCTAAAATCAAAACTGTTTTATGAAAACGCATATAAATTTTGTGTGTGTGTGTATATATGAGCTTGAGCAATCCACAACTAAGCTATAATTTACATTTTATTTAAAAATAAATCTTAACACTTACAAACATGACACGAGTCTTCATGAAAATCTTCTTCTCCTTCTTGATTTGGTCCAAACCTTGATCCATGAGCTAGACTCCTCTTTAGTACTTGATGCGATCTTGATATGCGAGCTCTTGAATCAACACGTGCTAGCTCCAAAACTTGACTTCAAATCTTTTGTTGAAGCTAAACACTTACAAAGATCTTGATCAAATATCTGAAACTATATAAACACAAAATCATTAGTACTATTATTACATGAGTTAATCATCATCAAAACTAGAGCGATGAGCCTTTGGGCCAACATGTGATTCTAAGAATTGTGTGAAAGAAAATTTTAGAAATTCAACTCCATTTATAAATTAAAAATCATGGAATCGACCAGCAATACAAGTCAACACCGATTTGAAGATCTCGCAAAATAATTCGGAAAATTTTCAGAAAATCACGAAAAATCTAAAATATTGAAAAATGATGTTTAAAACTGAAACCGTCAAATCTGACTCTAAAAAGACCAAATCAAGTAATACACTAGCATCGGGTCCCCGGTTCGAAGTAGAACTGACTCTGAGTCTAGGAATCCAGATCCAATGCAAAACAATAACATAACAGAACACAAATTAGAATTAAATACAAAGAGAAATCAAAAATATGACCAAAAACAAAAAATACGATCGACAAATCAGAACGCGCATCTATGTACATATTTCGGGAATGGGGCGTTACATAGACCCTCTAAACTTTAGAAACAAATCTTCATTGAATAGAATCTGAATCCTATTTGAACTATACCAAAAAAAGAAACTCGCACTGTCTCTGTACACGCTTCAGAACGGCAGACTAGTCAACTGATCCTGAGACTAGTCAACTTATAAGACGTATAAGTCAACTAACTGTAAATATTTCCCTCTATGTATCTTTTCAGTGACTGGGCGGTCGACTGGCCTGAGCATTAGTCGACTAATTGACTCTGCTAGATTTAGTTCTTCTGCTTCAAGCCTCTGTCTTCTCCAATTCAATTAGATCTTCTTGTACCATCATTTTTTTGAAAACAAGGCAAAATCCCAACAAATCTCCACCTTAACTTGCTTTTCAAGTCTTTAACATAACACCTTGGAAATTTTGAATTATTATCTTGATTCTTTCATTGATTGTAACTGTACCGTGAAACCTTTTACTTTTGATCCCTCTCTCCAGGGCCTTTGGCTGAATTGTCGCTAAGATTTGAGCGTACTTAGGCCTTACCCGATGTGCTCTTTCTCTTTCTTGCAACACTTTGACCCAGTTCATGCCCCTTTGCAGTCTTCTTTGAAGCTCTACCTCGAGATAAGCTCCATTCCAAGCTTATCCCTGAACTCCACCTGAACTAAGTTTACTTCCTCCAGCTTAATATCCCTCCACACTTCTCTCCTTCCAGGATTACCCTGTCTTTTTGGGTAACTTAACGACACCTTGATGCACTTGGATTTGACATCCTTCTTCATCGTGCACCTCTATGGACATTAGATTGTACCATTTCTTTGGGACATACTAGACGCCTCCAGAGCACACACCATCCCATCTCTGCATGTAACATTGACTGCTCCAATGCCATTGACTTGAAAGTACACCTAGAGGGGTGAAAAAGTGTAATGCTAGTGAAAAGTGCAATTAAAATGAATGGTGCAACGATTAACTGAAATCAAGAAGTGAAACCGGATTCCCTATTAAGGGCTCTATAACTCCTCTATATTCTTCTAGATAAGAGTTGAGGGACTAATTGCCTTCATGATTTAATGAGAAAAACTGATAAGTATAAATGATGCAAGAGAGGAATAACAAGTACAATGAAAGTAAAAAACACAAGTGCAAGCAATAGAAATAAAGTAAGAGTAAGAAACAAATCAATCACAAATACAAGTGATTTGTTTCGAGGTTCAAGCACTAGCTTATGTCTCCACCTTCACCACATGACAGGTTTCTCTATCCACAAAAGATCTTCAATAAAAGAACTTCCACAAAGAAAATACAAGGTCTACACAGTCGGAGTACACACTTCAACTCTCAATTTTCTATGCAAGAGGCAACACAAAACTAATAAGGTTTACAAGCTCTTGGTGACACAGAATCACAAGCTCTCTCTTTTATAACTTTTTATAGTATAGAATGAGAAGTAAAGCTCAAGAAGTTTGTGAAAGAGAAAATTCAGTTGAAATGAATGAATTCAAGAGTTGAAAACTTGTAGAATTGAAATGAGAGCACTTGAAACTCGAAAACTTGATTTTTTAAATTTAGACTTGAAAAAAATTGTATTTTAATCCTTACAAATGAACTAATATATAGGCAATACGTAAAAGCCATTAGAAGGGTAAACCAGGATTTAGATGGGTGATTAGACCATAAATTGCAAAATACCCATTAAAAAGTCAAAAATCAATCACTTTTCAAAATATAGCCATGACAGTAGCTTGTCTGTCAGAAGAGATGTCGACAACCCAAGGGGCATGTCGATAGCCTAGTGTGCAACGACTCTTAGTTTAGCCGTTGCAGGGCTTAGATTGTCGACTGTCCAATGAGGCTGTCGATAGCTAAGCTGATACATAACGTACAGCTATCGACAGCAAACCAA